>JANHFX010013782.1:0-46242 GCA_027560015.1 Chloroceryle amazona | reverse complement strand
TAAAAAAAAAAAAAAAAAAAGGCTTGTGTGTGAATTTAATGCTTATGGAAAACTATAATCTGTCAGGCTTAGACATTGAAATCCTCTCATTTCCAGGACAGTACTTCAAGCAGCAGAACAGGCTCACCACTGCCCCTCGACCTGGAACTGTGACCATGTTGACTGGTTAAGTTTTATGGCCCGTTCAACCTCTTTCATTGGACTTAAAACCACAGACCAATTACTACTGACTGTAGTAAGGGGTTTGGTAATAAGGACTTCTGTTCACTATGAGCTAGAGTTGATATCTCTTTAACTTGTTTCAAGAGACAAGCTTGTCTGTCTAAGGAACAAAAAAGGAACAAATAAATTATTAGCATGAAACTCCATGATAAAGACAACTGTTCCAAGCAGACCACTGACCTGGCCTGCAAGTATGAGATAATGAATTGGAAATGAACTGGGTTTTTTTCAGGAAATGAAACTTCATACATACATGAAAAAAAAATAAAAGAATAATAGTGTTACAGTACTAGTCTAACACATGAAAAAGTCTTTCAGAAAACAATTTAAGTTCCCTGTGCACTTCTAAATTCTATTTGAAAAGGACTATCTGCCCATATTTATCTCTACGGAAGTTGGATTACCTATCTAGGCCCATGGCAAAATGACCTTTGAAGACAGCAGTTACACGATGGCAAAAGGGGAAGATCTGTAACACTACCAGGTTAACCATTTCTTCACTTTATGTAACATAACTTAAACAGTAAACATCACCTGGAACATGAGAAGCAAAAGCCATTTTTAATATTAGAGGTACTAACAACTAGCCTGTGAATTTCTTCAGAAGGAAATACCAATGCAGACAGTGAATTAAATCATGCCATGGTAACAGCTGAAGACTTCAACTGTCAACAAAATCAGGCTATTAATTCTCACATAAACAGTCTTTTTAAATCTTTTGATTTTTAATATACAGTCCAAAGATCACTCTCGCATTTCAGCAGCTTTTGTCTTTTAATGCCAATCATTTCAACTGACTTTCCCACTACCCTGTGCTTTCTCTCCCCTTTGGAATAGGTAAGTGAAAATATCAAATGGTATCTTATGCTGCCAAGACCAAAGAAATAGTTCAAATGTTCAAAAAAATTGGGCAATGACTTTGCTTAAGGCAGGGAAGAAATGTGATTAGCAGTGGGATGGATCACTGCCTGGTATGGGAGGGAAAAAAACAAATCCAAACCAAAATCTCATTCTGTTTCAATCTATGCTCAGGTTTAGACAGCAACCAAAAGTTACTGGATGGAAAACACAGAATTATTTTGTTGCTCCTCGTATTCTTTTCTCAAGTGACAGATACTGAGATTCCAGGGGAACTAGGGAACCTATTGGCCTGTTCATTACTACCAAAGGCAAAGATGCCCTGACTGAACCACTTGGACTAAACTGTCATCTGCCACAGGATGCAATCGCACTATGGACAGATCTAAATGAGTTTATGAGAGGAGCTCACACTGCTCGTGGCCTCTCTGCACCTCCTTAGTTGACAAAGAAGATTTCAGACTTTACAGCTGTCAGCTCACATCCTTTCACCAGACTGTAACTCATTCATACCAATGAAAAAACATACATGATGTGTCTGTTACTTTATTTTTTTCCTGCAAATTTCTGTTCTATTTCTGAAACAGAACAAGGCTGAAACTTTCCTTTGACTGCAATTAACCAAATGTCATCTCATAACAAAGAAAGACTCCTCTATCCCTGGTCACCAGCATCGCAAAGTAGGAATCAGAGGTGCTACATTTGTCCAAAAAATCATTATCACCTTTAAAATTTAATTCCTCAAAGCACTAGAGACTAGTATGGGGGAATGCAGAAGGGAAGTGAGAGATGACAATTCTCCATTCTCTCCAGAGATTCCGTGCCCCTACAGATTTTGATTCCTGTGTGACACTTAACTCCTTGATATCTTTTCACCCGTGATCTCTTCCTTTGCAGAAAGTTCCTAAAATTTAAAAATCAGAACATGAGCCAAGTAAATAAAAATAAATAAATACAGCTCAACGTCTAGAAAAAGTACACAGACTAACCTGCTTAATTATTAACAGGTAAACACAACAAATTCTGAATTATTTACTTAATCCTTTTCAGCTACAAACCTCAGACTTTTAGAGCATGAAATACCTGCTTTATTTTCGGACACAAAACGGGTATTTTATAAAACCGTGGACTTTTTTTTTTTTGGAGGTGGGGTTGTTTTGAAGAATACACATTTCTTATTAACCCCAAAATACCTTCCCCTCCCTGAACCCTGGTGGAATTTTAAATACAGAAATAAAATTCTTACTATAAAGATCCTGTATTCACTTGTATGCCTAGTGAATGAGAGGCTGTTTCTGACTTGCAACTGAGTGAAAACGAGATTCTGTGAGGTATATGCACCCTCTCCTGTTTCTCTACAAGTGCTAGAAAGACGCTAGATTCAGAGGGAGAAGCTGGTGAAGGCTCCAGACAGGATTTCTACAGTGAAGGATGGAAACAGTCACAGATACAACCTCATTTTCTTTACTGAATAAAAGCTACCCTGCTCAATTAAGTGTTGCCTGTGCCCCCAACAATAGAAAGGTCAACACCACTAGTCCCTGATGGTCTGGTGAGACGCTGTCCTTGGCCTGACCTCCAGGTGAGTCCATCTTTATGTTCTCCCTGCTGACACATCGGTCTGCCTAACTCAGTGCTGAAGCAACGCAGACTTCCTGAAGATAGCACTGAAAACAAAGAAGTTCCAAGTTCCTTGTTGGATAAAGCAGTGACATTTCTGTACCTGCTGAAGTTAGCACATACCCTTTGAAGTGTCCAGCATTCAGTAGTGTACAACAATGCCATCTCCTCCCCAGTAACCTCAGGCCATCATACAGTACTTCCATCCAGAAAAAAAGTTACGTTGTCATCACAGAAGAAACACTGTGAATCCCAGACAATTTTTCTTAACTAGCTTTGGAAATGATTCTGTAATATTGCATTTGAAGCCCTGGATTAATAAAGACATACGTATATATGCTGAAGCTACACATATGCCATTAAAATCTAAACTTTTGCACACAAAGTCTTCACAAGAGTGTGATAATATTTGACAAGGTATTCGCATACCCTCATCATTCCCTCATCATTGCTACAAGCATGTACAAATGTGACATCTGATAACATCTCTAACAATCTACTCTTAATTGCTATAATGGTCCAACGTAATTAGGGGTTTTTCCTAGTTTTAGATGTTAACAATTTTATCAATATTTATGCACTTTCTTTGCCTACCGAAGCCTTCCAAAGGTACAATTCAGGAGATGAGACAGTTAATCACAGAGCTGTCTTAGACTCTAATTTAGGTGGCCTACTTACGTTAGCAACATTTTATTAGCAAGTTATGCTGTATATTTAATATTTAGTACACTGTGTGAAAATGGTTTACTGCGTACTGCTCGCATAAATGACTTACAAATTCTGTTTGACACACAGAGAACAGTGTGTAAGTAATACATGTATTTCTAACATACCTAATGCTACAGAAAATAAGGATAAACAGAAAATGTCTAGAGAAAATACAAAAATGCATCTGATGATGAGTTAAAGGCTAGCTTATAAATACTTTGGTATATGAAAGATGCAGAAACAGGGATCTATGCACAATGCCCATCCTTCCTTTAAGTTTTGATTTGAAATCTTCCTCTGGAAGCCTCAGCATAGGCCCAGATGAAGCAAAAGGTGACTTCTTTAATTGATAAATTCTCACAGTGGAGACAACTGCAACAAAGCATAGAGCACTTCCCCCAGAACCTTGTCTTTTATGAGACCCAAAAGACAAAGGAGGATATTTCTTTGCGTTTATGAGTGCTTTCAGGACATTCTTCACAAGGCAGGTAAGTCAGCTATGTCCTCGTGAATTATGCAGCCTTTCCAGTGTGTACTTACACAATGCCAGCTGGAAGCCCCAGGGAAGGATGCCCAGCGCATATGAGAAGCAGGTGGCACCAAAGGAGAACCAATCACTCAGCCAGATCAAATCCAAGTTTTCCTGGAAAAGCTGGAGAGTTATCTAGCTATAGCTGTAGTCATCTGGTTGTACTGATGTTCAGAAATTATCACCAGAAAGGAGATTTTAACTTTAGCCCTTGGTTATGTGGAAAAGTATACTGCTTTTCATGCTCCTCCCACTTACAAAGTGAATCAAAGCTATACCAGCAAGCATTTGTAAGGGCCAGATAAGGGAAAATCCTTCAGCCTCATCTGTATTAGGCTTATGTGAAAAGACCCACAAGCAGTCCTGGTGCAATTCTTAATACCTTGGAAAGAGAAGGAAAAAAAAAAAAATTAGCCTATTTGCTTCAGCCAGATCCTTCTTAACTTTCCATTTATTTCGGTGACTGTCTTATGAAATAAAGAATTAAAGTAACATTTCCTAGGGGGGCAAAAAAGACTTGTACCTTAACCCTAACTCTATCTCTTGACCAGAAATGCACTTTTTCTCAGATCATCTGCCAGGTGAGTACATCAGTGCGAAGGAAGACTGATAATATCCCAGGACAAGTTGTCTACAGTTGCCTCTGAAGCTCATGATACCACCGTTAAAAAGTCCCTCAAAAGGCAAGAAATCTTGTTTGTAATCACTATCTTTTACCATTTTATTTATTCTGCTGGGCAATTTGTCAATATATCTATAAATCACTTTATAATGAGGTAGCTAAGACAGATGCTAAAATTTGAGTAAATACCAAACTTCTTTTCTGCGAAAATATATGATCACAGCAAAAGCAATTTTTTTCTGATGGCGAAGTGTTTTCAGTGTTACTACAAAGGACCCTTACTGTGTATTACAATCCCTGACAAAATACAAGTTCCAAAGCTTTTCTCAGTATCTTCAGCTGATGTTTGTTAAGAAACATTCAAGAACATTTTTATTTTGAAAAACAAAACCAAAACAAAAATGAACCTATTTCACATTCTTTTTATTCTTGTACTTTACTGAATTTTTCAAAATTATTCCACTACATGTACAACATGTACATGGTACACCCTAAAATGCCTGACAATAGAGAAAGTCAGTTCACATTTCCTCTAGGAAAAAAAACCAAACCAAACCAAACCAAAACAAAAAAAAAAACAGAAACAAAACAATCTACAAAACCTCTTAGAAAATGTATCTTTCCCCAGTTCTATTCAGTGGGGAACATTAAAAATTCAGTATTTGCCACTTTGTAATGACTTCTGGATATAAATTAGTTCCTTCATGCTGAAATAAGTTCTTGTAGTCTAAACATAAGGAGAACTAGAGGTAAAAGTGCACAATTGAAACAGGACTAAATAACACCCACAATACATCTCTGATTCTGACATCACTTTTTCTCCTTATTTTTACTATAATTTCTAGCATTCATTACAGATATTTATTTTTTATAATGATTAATATGTAAAAATCGGTACATAGAAACTGTGTAACAAGAATGGGTCTAGTTAAAAATTAATATTAATACAAAAATAACTATTATATTAATCAATATGAAGACTGAGATATTCAGATCAGTAGGACATTTTTAGTTCTAACATTCATCCTGCTTTAATGACAAGAGAACAGCTGATTTAGTAAAAAC
Organism: Chloroceryle amazona; assembly: GCA_027560015.1. NCBI lineage: Eukaryota > Metazoa > Chordata > Aves > Coraciiformes > Cerylidae > Chloroceryle > Chloroceryle amazona. Next base: position 40,618 of record JANHFX010013782.1, on the reverse strand, counting down.
CTTAGCTGAGATACATTGATATACAGTATTTGGATTGTTGGGAAATACATTGCAATCTAGCAGATACCTCCATTAGAAGAATGCTTCCTATTTTATACACCAAATATACAGTTCATATAGATTAAGATCCGAAGGAAACAATCCAAAAGGGACTTCACAATTTTAGCTGAAAATTCACTAGGAAAAGTGAAGGGAGAGCTGTGGATCAAGCTAGCCTCTGCTGTAATTTTTATCAAAATCAATGAAATTCAAGAATGAATCACTGCTTATTACACAGTAGAGTTTTTAAATTAAGAATACTTCAGTACAAATGCTTTACACAATAATGCCTGTTTCATGAGACGATACCCCTCAAAATGTAATCCACTTGATATTATTTTAATATGACCTAAATATATAACTTTTATCCATATTTTCCTCAAACTTGCACAAAATTACCTCCACTTTTCTTGCATTTAATACATGCTGTTGGATTATCCAGGGTTTTGCCTTCTTGTCTTAAATGAGACTAAAGGTGTTTCTGAAATATATAATACAAAACTACGTTTTCCTATAATAAATTATTTCTACTGCGGTAGAGTTTAGAGATCACAGTGAGATCAACACATTAGGCACTGCGGTGACACAGACTGCGAAAGAGTTGTCACTAGAAAAAACTTTACAGACAATGCCAGCCAAAGAACAAAATAGCAGGAACTACTTTTGTCAGATGAGCTGAGAGACACAGATTGGAGCTAGGAAACCTGAGAAACAGTGCAGCGTTGCTTCTGTCTCAGGTTATGCTCCACTGCTTTAACAACAAATCCTTTCTTCCTATCTGCTAACAAATATAAAGGCCACTTCAAAAATCCCAGAACTACATCTACGTCATTAATTTAGCAATTCCAAACATCATGCTACTTTACATTTGCATAACTCTAGCATCAAGAATCTCAAAGCACTGCAAAGCACAACTAAACAGAACTGGATTGTCCTCACTTGGCAAGCAGTAAAACATAGAGGTATTAAAGCTAAAAGTCATCTCACCTAACTTCGGCCATCTAAAAGATACTGTTGCCTGGGCTGCTCCTTTCACCACCAGAACTATGTAAGCAAGCGTCTTGAGAGGGTGATTCCTTCTCTTCTCAGCTATGTGGCTAAGTCAATCACCAGAGAAGGCACTCCTTTTCTTATGCCTATTCCTTCCAACTAGCCTAGATACTTTGACTAAATGCCTTACGTTTACATGAGTGAGTTCTACATCCCTATCCTATCACAACGCAGATCTCTCATCAGTGTTCCCTTGATATCTTTTCTAAGAGGCAAAATAGTGATTGGACAAGGTCTGTATGCGATGACTCGTCAGCACACACGTGGAAAGTGCACACTGCCAGACCTGTCAGTGTGCTGACAAATGAGACAAACAGAAGTCATTCCTTAGTAGTGTCCGTGGTAGTCCTCAGCTGACCACCATTTCCTGAACCACTGGCAGGCCAAACAAATGGCCATAAATTGCTAGGTCTAGCTGAGATTTGTGCTGCTCTTAGCCCAGAGTAGAAGCCCAGCAGGAATACTCATGTTGCTGTCACAATATAAATAATGGTTATAAATAAAAATCACATCAAAATCAGATTTTTTTCCAAGAGAGGTGATAAAAGTCTTCTATCAGACTTTGATCACAAGTTCTACTATTTAAAAAAGGAAATACCTCTGAATCCCAGGGAAAATGAATCTGTCTGTGGCTGAAAAAGCTTTTAAAAAACAGAAATGCTTGTATCATTTTCTCTGTCAAGGCAGAGATCAGATTTGGGGATCCAAAATTGCTCGACTTTTCTATGCAGATCTGCACACATCAGAAAAATCTGGCACTATACTACAGGATAAGATCTTGAAGCACTGAAGTTAACTGTGAAGTGGTATTTCAAACAGCTCTTCCAAAATGAAAACTGGTTAACACAAAATTAAAGTGATGTCTCTTCCAACCCTAAAACAGACAATGGGAATGAAGGATAAAATGTCTTGTCACTCCCACAAAAGAATGACTTAAGGCCAACAGCTTCCACCCTATGCACAGAAAGTTAAGTAATGTATTTCAGTGTTTTTGCCAAATAAAACCTGGGAAGGGGTTCTCTAAAAAATTCACAGGATACCAGTGCAGTCGCATGAAAAAAATACCAGCACTTTGACTCAATCACTTTCCAAGTTCAAATGGGAACGAGACAGCTGCTGTATCTCGAGAATCAGAGTTTGCAAATTGAAGCTTCTCTTTCTTCAGTTACTGGCAAAAAGCACCCATTCGGTACACGTAAAGCACTAAAGCCTCTCTCCCAAAGAAAGCACTGCTGTGTAGCGAATGAACCTGAATTGTACACGCTTATCACAAGCCCAGCAGTTAGTCCTGTGCCAGCAGCTAGAAACACCGCTACCACTCACGCTTCTCAGTTTCTGCAAGTTACTGTGTTTAAAATGAAAGTAATATGCTAACAGTTCCCCAACTAGTATTTGTATCACTGTTATAAATGTTTATCTGCTATCAGCAGAGAAGAATCGATGCTTAATGCAGCAGCTAAAGACCAGCTCTCACTGTTTCCCGGCTGAGGGGAGAGAAGGGAGAGGGGACGCTAAGGAGCAGGACTCTGGCCGCAGATGCTGCCACCAGAAAGCGCAGCAGCAGCAAGCGGCCGACCAGCTCATTTATCAAAGAGCAGACAGACCTTCCAAGGCAACTGTAGTGGAATAATTTTGCATTGCTGATCCTAACATCTTCTTCTGTACATGCACAATTTATTTGGCTTGCCCGTTCCACAAAGAGCTATGATCAACAAACAAGACCTATCAAAAAACCACAGTGGCCGTGACTCTTTCTCCAGGTAATAGGGTAAGAAAACAAATGGAAAAGCTCTTAGTTAACTCAGTGATGAGTACATCCATATGCTAATAATGCTTACGCTAATAATTCTGACTGTAAGTACTACCCTGTCGAAAACACTTTTGGCCAATTTTTTTAAGGGCATGAAAGTAATCTTAATATTTTGCCAGAGCACTATCTTCATATCCATCTACTACCATTAAATACATTTTCCAAGCCAGCGTAACCAATATTATGCATAGGAATTAGACTGATTTGTTAATGTTTATTTTTACGGGGAGGAAGAAGAATATCTTTACTCTGAACTTTCCACTTCTGTTAATCATTAAAAAGTTATTTAAATATTAACTTTATTAAATTAATAATTTATATGACACTCCTAAAATTTACTTACAACACATACTAGCCAAATCCATTTGTTGTTTTGGGGGCAGGTGGATGGAGTGGGTGAAAAATTCAGACAAACAAAAGAGTTTCCAATAGACAGATATGGACCATGTTCTACTTATCTGAAAATAACAACTATTATCTACTGTGGAGTAAATATGTTCAGTGGTTAATGGTATCTTTCAAATGACAGAGGGATTTTTTTTCCCCCTTTTTGTTTGGTACAACATGCCCCTATATATCCAAATAGCTCTGTTTCAAAGGCACTCTTTATTAGGTAATTTTAAAAATGGGAATTACAATATGTACTAGCAAAAATTACTTGGCTGTTTACTTACTGATTCTTTACAGAGGGCAATTATTTTACCAAGAGACAAGATGAAATCTGGTACCAAAAAAATGAGACTTACATGTTAAATCCCATTTATAGTAGAGAGTTATTTTGTTTCTAGGTCTGGTCACCAAAAATAAAAAGGGACAATAAATTGAAGACTGTATCACACTTCAACAATAATAACTGGTGCCCCAAACACTTTCCATCACAAATCTCTCTGGCATGATTCCTACTTTACAAGTGAGAAAAACGTATCAAAAAAAAAAAAAAAAAGAATTTGGGTAAGATAAAGAACAGAAGAAAATAAAATGCTTCCTAACTCCCAGTCTTGTGCTCAGATGATTACGTTACCGTTTCTGACCCAGAGACGTTGTATCTTCTTATTTTTTAAAGCAAAAAATCTTGTATTTTTAACTTCCCTTATGTACATCCTCCTGTGCACCTGCATTTGTGTAATCCACTATCATGACTAAAATAATTTATCAAATAGATATCATAGCCATTCAAATATGAACATGAGTGGAAAATTTCAGTCCTTAAAATACAGAGTTTATCTCTGTAAACCCCTTAAAACACTGGGTATTTCTGTTCAGCAGTCTCTCCAATGCATACACTTACATAACCCTCCCTGTGATACCACAGGCAGCGCTTTCCAGTTACGTAGAGCCCAGCCAATTAAAAAAAGTCAAGAGTTAACAGCAGGATGCTGTTGAGAAAAAAGCTTAACTTAGGAACATGTTCAGACTGCCATTGCCCAAAAATCTGAGTAATGTTCCAGATATGTTATGTTAATCTGTTACACAAGATTGTCTGTAATGTGAATATTTTTTTAAGGAGTACTGAGGGTGGTGTTGGGGGTTGAATGAAGGCAAGTGGCCAAAGTTAGTACTGAACTGAAGAGGATTATTTTAATTATTATTGGACTATTAACCCTCTAGATGGCCCTATATAGTCAGCTTCATTGTGTTTACAGTAATATGATTTATAACCATTGTACTAGAAATTACTGTTGATCACTGAGCATTTGGGAATAAAAATAGATATGATTAGATGTGCAAAGCTCATTTGAATGCAGTTTTATGCATAGACTGGGTTTCTAGCCACTAAAAAATAGCCCTTAATAATAAGATATCAAGGAAAATGCAGTAAGAAATTATATTTTATGTATAATATGTGATCTGTGTATTCTAGATACACCTCATAATGAACATGACCAAATACTGAACACGAACTGAAGAACAAACCTTTTGTGTGGATGCAAGATTTGAGTGGCAGGAAAAAAACATAACAGAAGATAAGGGTTTTCATTCACAATGCAATGTAAATTAAAAAACCATGGATACAAAAGAGTAGAAACAAGAAAGGTAATATAACAAACTTACATTTCACCCACCATCATTACAAGGATCAAAACAGGGGCATACATCTTCATTCTAGTCAGATGGCCACTATAGTAATAAATTATAGTAGCTCATATGAAAAATAAAAATATCAAGGACTCAAGGTATGTTTGAAATTTAAACAAAGCAAACCATAACAAAAAAGAAACAAAACAAGCACTGAAGTCTATGGTGTTTTGCTTTATATTTTTTCGGGTTTTTTTTGTTTTGTTTTTTTCTAATGAGGTGCAAAATACACATGGAAGCAAGGTTTATCTCTATTTATGCAATCACTTTGCCTTTAACTTCACTGGGAAGAGCATGAAGCTCAGAGACTTCCCTTATCAAGGCCATTTTCACTCCAAATAGGTCTTGACAGTGCTGTAGCTGCAGATCCACAAACAACGAGGCCAAATTTTATGTGGTGATGCTAGTGTGGTGGAAAAGCTTTTGTGAGGATTTGATGTTGTAACTGCATTTGTACATCCGGCTCCGCACAGACCTTCAAAGACCTAGACATCTAGAGATACTTACACAGATTATTAGATGGCCTGTTAGTAAAAGAGGTGGATTCAGGACACTGCCACATTCGAATTTGCTATCTGCAACTGGATTCTGACATTTCATTTGAATACTTAAAGTATTAATGTTATTGTATCCCGTAGACCTATATTAACAAGTTTGATGTAACAGATGGGAGCTTTTTCAGAAAAATGTAAACAGCTGATCTGAGAGCCAGCACTTTCTATAGACAGACCTTATAGTGAAATATAGCACTCTACTCTTTATTCCAAACAAATCATGGCACTGTATGTAGACCCCTTTATACAGTGAAGAAATACAGTAAACACAAAAGGAACACACCTCAACAGTTTCTCTTCCCACTTTTACTGATCTTAAATAGAACATTGTCCCTCATATTCTCAGCTTCTGACCTATCAAAGGAAAAAACAAAACACAACATCAAAACCCAAGGAAAACACTGCCCTCCACCAGCCAGGGCAGATAATTTGAACCAAATCCCACTGAGCCTTTTTGGAGGGCTTCTCATTGTGCATTCTCAACATGACCATGTTTCTCAATTTTTGTTAATTTAAATATTATGTTCATTTTAATATTATTTATTACACTAGACCTTACCAATTGACTGTAATGCAAGTATTTTCCTAAACATATACTTACAAACCTACTCCTTAATAAAAATAAAGAAACTACTTCATAAGTAAGAGAAGCACAAGAGAGCAGTGGGGTTTTTTTTTGAAACTGGGTTTTAACTATTACTCTTGGATTGCCCTCTTTGGTGCTGAGTCGCATGATTGTTCTTGTAGATGTATTTTAAGAACATGTTAATAATATAAATGGTTACAAATACAGGACCACCTAGTTTTGCATTTTCCAAATTGTGTATTTGCTTTAGCACAACTGAAATGAATAACAATAGCCGCATCTGACTGAGGTTGCTTCTTGTGTAATTCCTGCAACGCAGTAATAAAAGACACTGCAAGTTCAGTGCTCTGGGATGATAACTCTAATTATTGTAATGTTTACTACAGGAAATTATCTATTGGACCAACTCTACCCAGAATCCTTAGCAGGAAATGGGGACAGATTACTGCTCCTGGAGAGAAATAGCCAGCCTGGTGCATTGTCAGCAGCAGTGCTTGAAAACTGTCCTCCGTTACATAGGATGAAAGACGGAAAACTGCAGCTCCAACGTAAATGCAATACGCAACAGATTGCCAGAGCTGTATTTGAACATGAGTTGAGTTTTTTCCCCTTGAAAAATATCAAGATCAAACTGTTTAAGGCAGTGATCCCAAATAGTTGATAGTATTATCTTAATAACTTGGTTAAGTAAGTAAAGCAACAAGGAAAAAAGGTCTCTCTCTCTCTACAGCAGGCAGTGAAAGCAAGAGCAGAGCCACCGGATGGGAACTGGCTAAAAGAAGCCCTGAAACTCTGTGCTCAGAGTCCAACTTGCACACCCCTTTCTTCAGATGCTCTTCTCCTATGAGTCCACAACATGCTTTCATAATATAGCTAGTATGCATCAGAGAAGAAATAGTCATGTTTATCAGGCTTCTGACAGTGTAAACACCATTAGAAGCAGTTCTGGTATGACAACTCGTATTTTGCACTTCTCCGTTTCTTACTTCCTTCATCAATTCTCACTCTCATCCACTTAGCACTTCCATTTATTGTCTCAGGGCCAGATTTTGAGTATTTTCTGTTCATCTCCAGCTCTCTCTGCAGCTTTGTATGACAACCAAACTGACTCCCCTGCTGTCGTTTGGGATACTTTTAACATTAACTGGGCAAAGTCCGCATTCTGTTACTTCAAATATTTCTTGAGTATCTATTCAGTCTGTGCTTTAGAGATCTCCAGACTTTAGTTTACATACTTTAAGATTAGATTTTTGCCCTAAGTCCAGTATTTTTGTAATATAACCTTTATATAAAACAAATGTTCCAGTACATGCAGATTAAAGGAATGAAGGAGGTACTCATCTGTCCTTTATTTTTATATATGTTTAATGTTATCTTGGAGAATTGCACCCATTTTCATTTTGAATCTAATCTACAAGCTAAGTTGGATGATCGCACAAAGAGCCAGCATGCTAGATGTTTAAAGAAACAATACGGAGCCCAGAATAAGCACAGGACATTGAGTGGCACAGTCCACTGGATAATGGATGTTTGCTTGCTCTCCAGTACTCAGTACCTTCGACTTTATATATTGGATCCAGACGATTAAAATCCAGAGGCAAACAGGCTGATGGTTTTTGTTTGGCCTCTTACACACAGAAAGCAGCTAGATCTGGGTTCAGCTACCAAACTCTTCTTCTAGTTGCAGGAGTGGAGATGAAAGCAGGCCGTTTCAATTAGGCTGGCTATTGAGACTATCTGGAGCTCTGAATTAATTGACTTGAAGACCAAGAGGGACAGCTCCTGCATAATAGAGGCCATGGAATTTCAGTGTGTAATTACAGTTAAGTTCAGCTCCAAATTCAACAGAAATCAAAGGTGACCATATCAGGCCCATCTCTAATCAGAAGTGGTTCTTTCCCTCACCACTAAGTGCAAAATTTTCCATGTTTCTTCCTATTTCAAAAAGTCATTTGGGTCTGAAATGGACCTGCGTGAAAGATCTTTCTTCTTGCATGGACAGGAACAAATTTTCCACTGCTGCATGAGAAGACTAGAACAATGAAAGTATTGGGAAGAGAAATGGCGGGGGGGAGGAGAGCTCTGCCTTTTTGGCAGTACTCACAGAACATTAGTTAGGGTAGGTGGAGTCCTGCTGGGTCTAACCAACTGCTCAGATCCCTGCAATATTTTACTGGCCCCCAGCTTTACACTCTACATCTCAGAATATGGCGAAAAAAAGCTCATATATACATATATTTCAAAAGACACAAAACTCTTGAGCACACATCCAAAGCAGATCAATTGCATTTGCAATATTCTCAGAACAAAATGTTCCACCAGCAGATCTGATAAGAAGAGCCAAAAAATGGAAAACACTTGCTACCAATTTATTGCAGTCACCCATAAACTATTACTAGAACATTATGTATTGGCGTTCAAGCCAGAAAGCTATTAAAGCGGACTGCACTAGAGTCTTTCCACTATGCTACTTAAGCATTAATAAGTCCTTAGAGAATTGTGTTTATGTTGAAAGAATCATCTTATAATCAAATTTTCACACACAAAAAATGCAGCTCTTTTTAGAATTACTGTGTGCCTTTGCTCTCTCTCCCACATCAGCTACTGTCTCCACAAATACCATTTTCTGTGTTTCTGTCTGGCCCAAACCCTGACGTACATACTTTGTGTTCCAAGCTGGACAAATTTCAAGATAAATGGTGTTAATTGACAGTGTTAATGGGCGCAGGATGTACCCCATCCTTTCCCCTGTTGTCTCCGCCTAAGTGTCTTTCTCACTCCTTACAGTCATTCCTTTGTGCAAGATGAAAAAGAGTTAAAATGTAACACTGAAAGGGCATCACTACTTTTTTTTTTATTTCACTTAGACACATAAATAAGGAAGACCCAGTGGTGTTCTATGGAACTGTGTTTCCAGTCCCTGTCAGAGGAAAAACTCTAATAAATCAAAAAAACTCCTTTCCCATTTAAGAAACAACACTGATACCCAGCAAGGTGATGATTAACATTATGATTTACTGGTTTTTACCTCAAGAATTGTTGTTTTCCTTTGAAAAAATGTGGTTTCTTCTTCTGTGTCCTTTTGATACACACAGGTGCAAATGATATAACAGAGCAGGACGAGTGAAATGATGGCAGTTCCTCTATTCCCAGAAGCTCCTCAAAACAATTAAGTCTTGAGTTGAAATGAGCTAGGCTATCAATCCAGAAAGGCTTCAGATTCTACTTAGTTAAGCATGAAAAAGACCTAAAATTCCAAGAAGGGAAGCAAAGTCTCTTGTATGATTTTATTCAAATTATCCTAAGCAACTAGTTTAGTTAAGAGATAAAAATAATTATAACTTCTTAATCATTATTATTGTTATCATCATCATCATCGCTACCACCACCACCAGGTACCCACTTCACCTATATCCCCACTCAGAGTCCTAGGAAGTGCAGGCCAGGGAACAGTACTATGTTCTGAAAAGCCTATGACAACGTAACACCTTTCCTGATTTGCCTCTTCAGTCCCTGGAATATCCTTACAGTTCAAGAGATGACTGGGAAAGCACTCCTGGCTGCCAGATGACCCGCAGGCTGGAAAAGTTAAACTTCCTTCACAGAGAGAATTGTCAGCAGTAAAACACTGCAGTGGCTCGAACTACCACTTCTGCTATTTTGTGAACTTGTTGGACAAAACCCATTCCATTTGATCAGACAGTACTGATATACTTGAGTTCAAATAGTCCCATTTAAAGAAATGTTAAGAACTTGCAGCTCTCTCTGATGCCAATGAAAACTGCAGAAGCTCACTATCTTTCTGTGACTTAGGCCTTCAGTATACACAGAGAAAAAACAAGGATAGAAGGTCAAATGCATCCCTTAAGTAACTTCACAGGAGGATCCCACCATGTTTTTTATCTCTTGATTAATGACTGTGGGATATACTGCTTGCTCAGCCAGCACATAAATGTGTGGAGTTTTTATACTTGCTTGTGTAATTAGTTACAAACTTTAAAATAATAAGAAATCATTTCTACCTGTACTAGTGCACACGACTCCAGAGAGTGATTTTGCAGTAGATAAACAGACAACATCTACAGCTAAATCTCTCTCTACAGTTTGCCTCTTCACAGCAGGATTCAGGCTCTGCTGAATCAAGAGTCAATGAAATCTTCAAATGGAGAGGTCCTTTTTGATTCTTCAAAGAATACGGAGACACATGCTAGCGTAACAACGTGTCAGCGAGCTGGTTTAAGTGAGACCCTCAGTATAATGCTGGAAATCACTCACTATGCTAGGAAAAGGAACGAAAATACTTAAGCACAAAAATCAGCACCCAGGAAAAGCTTGAAAGTGCTCTGGTCTCCGGGGGAGATTTCATCTAGAACATCTGCAGCCACTGAGTTATAGCACCTTCTGCTCCATCTCCATTAGTACATACACTTGCAAAAAAAGATGTCCACTGCTTCACTAAAAAGTTTACATTAAGACAGAAGTCTGGTGCCCAGGAGAAATGTCCTAGATGTTTTCTATACTTAAAAGGCAAGATATGCCTAACATGATTTTTCTGTAAAAGGCAACTGAAGTATGGTATTAATAAAAAATAAACGTTGTTAACTTATGTTAAATCTTTCTCTCTTCACCAGAAAGACACAACTGAAAAAACCCCTACCCCATCACTACTAATGCACAAGCAAGTCCTTTCCGTCTGCCAAATATGTAGGTCATTTCAATGAGTGACAGAGACAAAGAAGCCTGATTTTAATTCATGAAATATTCCTGCTAATAGCAAAGTTACTGAGACATCTGTTAAAAGCCTGACCTGTTATAATAGGAGGATATCTAAAATGACTGAAATTTCTATTTAAATTAATGCTACACTATTTTATTGGGATTTTAAATAGGTACTGCTATTAACAAAAACATTATATAAATTAGAAACAGGCCTGCAATAATCCTCCAGATAAAATCTGGTGCTGTCTTCTAATGCTATGGTATGAGCTTTTATTTGCATGTGTACTATTTGTAAATGCTACAATATAGCAGATATGTAAAAAAAAAAAAGAAAAATCAAAGAGTAATACCAGCCCAGTTTAAAGTTTGTCAGGGAATAGTTGGCAGACGTAAGAAGAAAAAAAGTATGTTTCATGGCTTGTACATAACTGAAGATTCTTCAATTCCTGTAATGGAAATGTCAATACCATGGAAATCCTTGAAACTGGACACAGACAGATAAATGGGACTGAAGCCAAACACCTCAACCCAGAATGAGTAACAGGCATTCAGGCAAAAAAAAGTAATCTACATAATAATAAACTAACTGTTCAATAATACTAAGAAATGTAAGGGTTGTTCTTTTGGGGTAGTGGTGATGTAAGCAGAGGGAGGTGGAAGATAAGTGATGAAAGCTGTCAGGAGGACAGGACTGCACTGAAGAGGCAAGATATGGACGCATTCTCCCCTGGTCAGCACGCAGATAGAGGGAGCTGAATGCCACCAAGGACCCTCTGACACCGTGTGCATAGCTGGGCTCTGCGTCGTAAGACAACAGCTATTCTGTTATTGACTCCAACAGAACAGGACTGCTGACTAGCACTCCTCTCTTTATGTCAGGTGATGTACTAGAAGATGCACCACACAGGTGGCGAGTACCTCATTTTCTGAGCCTGGACACTACCTCAGGAGCTCTTTGCTGAATGCCACCCTTCCCTCTGGCTCACCCTCAAAAGCCAGTGTTAGAAAGGGTAGTCCACATTTTCCCAGGTCACAGAGATATGCATTAGAATGCGGGGCACAGGTCCCAGGCCTTTGTTACAATTCCTAATTAAACAGTCAGCATGGCATCTCAATTCCAAACCATCAGCCTTCCTTCTCCCCCATGTCCTGGCTTCCTCACAAGATGCTCCATGCCCACACAAGTGGATGGTATAGGGCCTTCTGCGATATTGCCCACCTGCTATGGATGCCTCGTGGACAGGAGGTACATAAATAACCACTTTATTTCTACGGGAGAAAACTCAAAATAGAGACATCATGTTTTTTAAAAGTGTGAGTCAACCAAGATAAACTCAATACCTATGACAAGAAATAACTAGCATATGCAGAAAATATAAGGTGCTCTTCCACAATTACAAGAGATTGTGCATCGCCCTCCCAACATCCACTTAAGTCATAGGTACAGCCACTTGATGTACCACCCATGTAAAATCTAGTCCTTTTTAATAGAATTAGCTAGACGGAGAGCTGGGTTTTATGGTTTCTCCTGAGATGCTCTATGGAAGTTCCGAGTTTTACAAGAGTGTCCTTATTTTTTCCCTCCACAATCTGTATTTCACCACTTTTCTTATTGCTTTTTACTTCTATTGCTGAGTGAGACATCAATGTACAGCATAAAATACCCGTAAGAGGGAGGCAGACTGCCTCTACTGAAGGTGTACCAAATGCACAAAACATAGATTTTTTTCTTCAGCATTCAGTTACAAAAGCACTACACACAGCTAGCAATGGTAAGAGAGAAAAGTGATGATTTTAAGCTGTCAGTCTCCCCTTGGCAGTAAAATGTTAAGACTTGCCTTTTCCACTCCCGAAATTCTAAATACTTCTCTGTGCAATTCTGATAACTTCTTAACTGTATTTTTCAATGGCTTATAAGCACACCTTAACAAAACAAAATACCAGCAAACAGCGCCTAGATGGGTTATATTCTACTTTGGTAAGATCAAGGAATATCTTTGTATTATTTCATTCCTCTCTCCAAATTCATGTTCCCCTGGTGCAGATAATGGTATCAATGAAAATTCTTAAAATCCCTACTTAACTAGGATCAAATAAATGTCACTGAAGAAGTGTAACTGTGCTTTTGCTTGCAGTCATTATGAAATGGGCATTATGAAAATAAAATGGAGTAAGAGTCAGATCTGAAGTATGTGTCTCATCATTATTCAGCAATTCTTTTCTCCCTTTCCACCTCATTCAGGATCTTATTTGACAGATCTTCCTCTTAGACCACCATTGCAGACAAACAAAAAGCACAATCCTATCATGTACTTCATGGCAAGAAGGAAGGACAGCAGATGTAAGCTATAGAAACCGAATTTGTGAATAAAAATTCCCCATCAGAGAACTGCAGTGCCACCTTCTCAGCCCAAGAAATGTAACAAGTAGAATGATACTTAAGAAGTAGATGATTAACATCAGTGAAAAAGCTCTCATACAGAAATGTCTTCCACTTGAAAAAAAAGAATTGCATTTGTCTGCAGTTTTTTGTATTTAATATGGCTGAAAGTAACAGAATTGGAAGATACTAGTGAGAGAAACCATTATCCAATTTTCAGTGCATGTGCCCTTCACAGGTTGCATTATTAAAAAATTCACTGCTCACCCATCATGTTGAAAAGGCCCAATCCTGTGAGCAGGTCTGTCCCATCACACCTCACACTCACAAACAACTCAGCTTAAATCATTCCAGTTGTCTATAGACATTCCCCTCAAGACATTTCTGTAGGGCTCAGTTATTTTCCCTCTTGTTTAGTAGGTCCTTCTAACTTAGTATTGGAGGAAACAGAAGTCTTTATTTACTATGTTTTTCCTTTTTAAAGAACTTTTGACTATGCTCCTCATGAGCAGTACAGTAGTCACTTAATGACATTGGTTTTGCATTCCCTCAGCATCTTCTGGACCAGAGCAGAATTCTCCCCTGGTTCTTAGAGACGTTACTGTGTCATTTTTTCCCATTCTGGATCAGAAGAGAACCCTGTTCTCTTGAGTCTTTTGTGAAAATAATAAGAAAGATAAAATGGACTTAATCTCAGACATGTGGGGCTCAGAGACAAGATCTTCTTGTCTTATTCAAAAAAGGACTTGAACATGGTTGTTCTCCATCTCAGATAAAATGACTCAAACTCAAGGAAACCAGCCATTCTAAATGGATTCCCAAAGTTTCCATTACTTTCACCTGGTGTTTTTTTGAGGAATGCTATAAAAGCCAGGAAATTACTAATAAGATCTGGAAAAACTCCTTAAAAACACTTGAACAAAATGTAGTCTCCACTAATGTCAGTATTACCATTTATAATGATTAAACACCACTTTCTCTGCAAGTGTATTTGCACACACTTGCTTGCAAGTCCTTTTTCTCATTACCAAGCTTCACTGGGTAATTGTGGAAATTTTAAAGGAGGTATCATTTTCTTTAAAACAGAAAAGGGACTCTAAACAGAAGAGAGAGGTCCAAACAGACCTTCCTTCAGGTGGACCAGGAGTCCCCAGGATTGGCCCAGGTCTCTTTGGCACCTCTGTAAACCCAGAGAGATGTTAAGCATAGGAGACACGATAGGAGAGGCTGGGGGACCAGCTGCCATAACAAATCCTCACAAGAACTTTTAGGCATCTCAGAAGTATCACAGAAGTTTATATTGGGCCCAATACTATTAAAGATAATTCAGAAGTTCTCACTTCTGCAGTGACAGCTGGAACAAGGTCATAGTACCATTCAGCAGTTGCAGAGTCAACCCATCACCAACTTACAACAGCTGCATAGGTGGGTTTCTAACATTCATTTTTTTTCCCATGCGTTTTCATTTCAGAGGGATAGAGTGGACCAAATCAGAGACCAAGTCCTCTGATTTAAGCCTTCAAACAATATATTTGAAATCTCAATTCCTTTTGGGCTTCTTGAAAATAAAAGCCTGGGAATGCAAAGGGAAAGTGCAGAAAATCAAAAGCTTACATTTTACTTTGCCATTTTGTCTCACACCTTTGGGGGGCACGTGAGTAGTAACTATTGAGGGGAATAGTCATCTGCATCCTGCCATGACTTTTCCACACACAGTTGGTAATATCTTTCTGATTTCCAGTACTTCTGTTTCATAAAAGACAGTTAAGATAGGTTTCTGTTTCCTGCTTCCCCTCTTCTTTCACAGCCAAAAAGTGCTTCCAAGAACAGCGCCTGACCATATCCCTGAACTGCCCTCCAGGTGTCATCCGGGCAGGAAATTACTGTGCCCAGTCTCAGTCTGTTCCCTTTTACTGTGAGTTCATGGTGTGTTTTTACCTAGGAAGTTGTATGGTTGAAAGGGATTCTGTAAAGGTACCAAACAGACCTGGGAAGTTCAAATTGTTGTGGAGATTAGATTACTTCTGAAGTTCCATTATAGGAACAGGTTGTGTTCTAATGTATAAATACAGAAACCTCACATCAATGCAGACAGGACTTAAGATGTTGTTATTTCTTCCCTAGGAGAAACAGAACAGCATAAAAGGCTTCTTAAGCGGCTGTGAAAGACCTCTCCACAACAGACAGGCATGTGTTATATGTACTAACAGTCTGTCATAAAAGAAGAATGATCAATACTTCAGGGCACCAGCCATAGGCTGTGTTGCATCAGGTTCATCCAGAGGCTCTGCACATGTGCTGTTACTTTTGGCAAGTGGCAATCCCACCACACTCCAATTCCTCATCTAAGAAATGAAAATAATAGGTCTGGCTCTCCACCAGCGTTGCATAACTAACCATGCTAAAGTTCTGTTAGTAAATATGAGGGTAAGAGGGGTATCATTCCCTGTTACTGAAGGCTGAAGGATGATTTTTTAAGCCTAGCTGGTAGGGATTTCCGTGCTGAAAGCCAAGGGTGGTTTTGGATTAAATTTATGGGATATTGGACAAAAGCTACAGAATACATGCACAGAAGCTATTGTTCCCATCTGCGCCTCTCTCCCAGACTTAGAGTGAACTCCAGTGAGGAGCATACCATTAGTTGCCCCAAAAGTTGTGAGAACTTTGAATATTATGCTACCCATAAAATAAGCATTTAAACAGTTTCTGAAAGTAAAAAAGGCTTTTAGGGAATGGAATGCAATGAGAAAACACAGGATGCTGGAGAACAGCATGAAGAAAACCAGATTGAAAAGATCTAACCTGAAATATTTCTGAATTTATTTTTCCTATTTGCATTTTTGAGACCTAATATTCAACCTAAAAACCTTCCAGAAGTTTCAAATAATACTTTAAGACCTCTGGAATACAGTCTGCCAGCCTGAATTCAAAGCTTTTGTCCATCTCACTTGTTTTCCAACACCACTATTATGCAATATTTAATACCTTAAAAAATACCTCACCTAATCCATCAAGTTGGGTTTAATTTACACAGAAAAAAAAGAAAAAAAAAAGTATTTCTTTGAGCCTCAGACACTCCTATTTCCAAACTGTAGACCAAAAATACGAAGTTAGACCTTAATGTGGGCTTAATGTAAACTTAAAACTGGCTGGTTTTGGTTAAAAGCAACTACAATGAAATTTAAGAAATAAGAAAAAGTTACATGAGAGAAACCACTGGTGGTTGGATTGTGTTGGATTTTTATTCATGTTTATTAAACATTTCCCAAGAAAGAAAACATTTTTACCACCGAGTGCCTTCCACAGGAACCCACTAAAGAACATTCAACCTAGTCTAACTAATAGAAATATGTCAAGGAGGAAAGGAAGCAACTATGTTCACAGGATCTATCAAATTCTCTTTTCCCTTACACAGGCAAGAGAAAGAGTTGCCAAATGCATATAAACAGAAGTGATGTGTATGGGCCAGCACAGAAACCTCACAATTTGATTTAGCCTTACCACGCAGATTCTCAGCAAGCATAAATCATCACAGACAATGGAGGCAGGCCGACAGCAAATATCTGATTATTTGGCCATCTACTTTGTCCTGACTAATGTTGGAGGCAGAGAGCCCACAGAGGAAAAGCAAAGCTTCCATATGCCCACAAACTCACTAGGACAGTATACCCTTTGCAGCAGTCAGAGAAGTCCTCAAGTCTTCATTTAGCTTCAACTGAGAATCCCCAAATATATAGCAGACTGCCTCAGTAACATCAAAGCAAATGTGGTCACAGGCATCTTTCAAGCCAACAAAATCTGCTGCTGTTCTGCCTTCTTGATGAAAGAACACACAACCAGTGCATGACACGAGTCAATTCTCAGTTCACGTGTGCCACAGAAAAGAACTACTGTTTCGCTTCAGCTGGATCTTCAGTGTCATCAACCAGGTCTATGCCATTCCTAACTGAAACTGATGAAGACATTGGGACTGTCTCCCTCTCTTGTCTCTGGCAAGTGGTTCCTGGTCACACAATGCCTCTACAGTGACATAAAATAGTTTTAAACCTGAGAGCAATCCAAACTCCTAAGCTTACGTTGGCAGAGACCAGCCCATATCCACATTGCTGAGAGATAAACATCTCTACAGCAGACTTGTCTTGAAAGAGAATTACTTGAGAAAATGCAAAGTGGAGCCACAGGGAGAGCACAAACCACACAGGTGATCAGGAGTCAGGTGCTCAAACTCATCTCCTGGCCCTCTTCCATTTAGGCGCACAAATCAGCCACAGTATACAATTTCCAAACTTTTAAGTTATTTTGGCATCTACAACTCATTTTCAGAAGTGACTTTGGGTATTTATGATCCTAGAACAAATCAAGCCTCAAAAAATTCAGAGGGCATTATTTCCTAACTGAATGATCCACTACTGAAAATGGATTGTAAGGACTTCAGGCATGATTGAACCTATTACTGAAATGCTGAGCTGACATTTGAAAAAGACAAAACAGATGTGTACAAATTGTGAACAATTCCAGAGTCAAGCTCTTGTGAGAGAAAATTTAAGGAGGTTCATACAGGATAGGCATATATAAGTGAATAAGAACCAATTGAGAAAAGCCTTTCACATGAAAACTTCTACTACCTGTCACAGAATTTTGTTCTTCTGGGACTACTGAAAAAACCTTCACTTATGAAAGTGACAACACAGAATCACAGAATGGTAGGGCTTGGAAGGACCTCTGGAGATCATCTAGTCCAACCCCCCTACCATAGCAGGTTTCCCTACAGCAGGTTGCACAGGAACATATCCAGGTGGGTTTTGAAAGTCTCCAGAGGAGACTCTACAAACTCTCCAGTCCAGCGCTCTGCCACCCTCCCAGGAAAGAAGCTTTCCCTTATATTTAAGTGGAACTTCCTGTGTTCTTCTCTGTGTCCACCGCCCCTAGATTTACCACTGGGAACCACTGAAAAGAGTCTGGCTCCATCCTTTTCACAAACACCTTTTAGATATTTATAAGCATTGCTAAAATCCTCTCTCAGCCTTCTATTCTCCAGGCTAAACAGGTCTCTCAGCCTTTCCTCATAAGAGAGATGCTCCAGTCAAACAGTTAACAGTCCTGAGTTTTTCCATCTCAACTGCCCAATGTCAAGCCATCCTCACTTTATCTGTCGCATACAAACCAATTTCCAGTAAATGTCACCAAGAACTTCTATTTCTATTGAGTACTGTGGATGTAAAATTCTGAGGGTGACAGCAAACTCAAAGATTGATAAAGTTGTGTGCCAGCTGATCATTGCTGGCAAAGAAAGTTGGAGGACAAAGTTCAGCTCCTGTCTCAAATAAAACTCTACAGGAAAAAAAAATATTAACTAACCACAAGGAGAAATTTCAAGAGTCTTTTAACCTGGAGTCATTATAGAGTATTCAATTCTGGTTTATGTAATGACTTCTTCCCTCCGCACCCCAACTATAATTTATTTTTTTTTTACCTCTGGAAAATGGAGTTTAAGTACAGTTATCTGTTATTCTTGCTGATCAATACCATCTGTGGCAAAAGACCAGGGAGCTACATTGGACAGATTAGACACTGAAAAACTTTAAAAATTACCAAGAGATCAAATGCAGTGCACAGTTCTGTTGACTGGTCTGGATTAACTTCCAAAACTGGCTGATAGAAAGATGTGAGAATCTTTCCAAGAAGTTAAACCTATAGCTAATAAAACTAGCTGCAATATGAAAAATTAGGCTCTTCTCCCTTTAAATCACAGCCCATAGAGGCACTGAAGTAAATCCTTTAATCTCTTTTTAAGTAGCTATTTTATCCCAACTTCCTCTGTGGTTTATACCCTCAAAGCATCTACACCACAAACCCCGAACAGCCTAGGCAAGGAGCTTCAAGTTCCTTCTCTTCAAAAACCATCTATAATAACAAAAAAGAAAAAAAACCACACAAACAACAACTACCCACCAACAAAACAAACAAACAAAAACAAACAATAAACTGAGAGAATCACTAACCTCAGTTTGTCCTTCCTGATCTTTTAACCCTTTGTCCAAGACCATGCATCAAAAAGGAACATTCACTCTTCAACACATCATCATATACTCACTGAGACATGCCAATGATAAAAACACTGTATGTTCAAATATTTTACGAGCACATATCAGATCATAAATCTGATTTCATCCTTCTAACCAATTTACTGATGAGAAAAGCAGAACAATTTTAAGGCCTCCAGTCTGTATCCATGGACAAGTTTTCTGATTTCTTCATCACAGTATTCAGTCCAGTATTGGGCAGATCCAAGGGGATCTGTCAAGAATCAGTGCACAGAAGACAAATTAACTTCGTCCAGGATTTCTAGCGAGTCAAGAATGGATTGACATGTACACCAAGAAATACAAATCTCTTAGTCATCATTCACTGAAACTGGATGGTTGATGGAAAAACTTAGAAAAAACTTTCAGATGAAAGGTTCAATAGTAAGTTTTAAATGATGATGCTTTTTCTCAGGGGAATACCAAAAAAAAAGTATTTCAGATGTTGGATCGAGCCTTCTTCAAATGAGGACAATTCCACAATATCCTGTATCTATGATATCTACTCACTGAACAATAGCATAAAAGGTGCTACATTATGAAGGTGAAAGTGTTCACTTGGACAGTCTTCAATGTAATGGTGACATATAAGTTTTTATATACTTTTTTTTAATTCATTTTGCATTTTCACAGAACTTTATGAACATTATCTAACTGTCATAATCTTCACCAGGGAGGCAAGTATCATTATCTACACATTACAGATGGAAAATTTCAGGCAGAACAGTTGGGTAATGCTTCTAAGACCATACAGGAAGTCCTATCAGTGCCAAGAGGAGTAGATCCTTGCCCCCAGACTCACATTCACATCATGCCTCTCAAACTGCACACTAGACTAGTCTTCATTTGATAATAAAGGTCAGTCCTATATTTTATTTTTTTAGGAAGACTAGAACTGTAGATGTCAACAGCATTTACCTTGTGATCTCAGTGATTGCACTAGCTCGGCATAGGAAACACCAGTGTAACACTGAAGGTTACAGACTGAAGTGTAAGATCATCAGATTTTAAGGAACATGCCAAAGAGGCAGATGGTTATATAGTAATGAAAGGAGAGCATTATAAACTAAAACCGCATTCCACAATCTCCTTCCTTGTGTAGACATATGCACCCTGACTATTTACTAAGCCCATCTCACATCTTTACATTTCATCATCTGCATCAGCTCTGAATTTTTTTGTGTTTGTTCTTGCTTAAATAAAAATAAACAGAAATCTTCACACCTGCTGCTCACATTTAAAGTCACAACACAGATAAAGAACACTCATGAACTAGGAAAGGGACACTCGATAGCTGAATTATGAGTTCCCATAACATTTCATTCCTCTGGTTAATGCATTTCTTTGAACTCCTTTGTCCTAAGTGCACGGGATATATGAGCATATCAACACTTCCATGACAGCCCAAATCATTGACTTTCCATAGCAATAGATTGACATGTCATGGAGAGTGTGATTAGGAGGTCACCAGAGCACACAAAGCACCAGATTAAAGCTCAAAACCAAGACATATTTGCTCCTTTGGATATTAAAAAAATATCAGCAGAGGGAAAAAAAGCTATGTTGTAATTGAAAAATATGAGGTTTAATGTATTGTTGAAAATGCTTCTGTGCAAGGCTGTTTGGGATTTTCTTAAGCCAACAGTATGTTATCCTTTGGTAGTGAAAATATGCATTTATTATAATGTCTCCTCTACTTAGGTTGGTATCAGGCTGACAGGCCAGTACCATTTCTTGCTGCACCAAACTCTTAAAAAAAGAAAAGGGAGGGAAAAAAAAAAGAAAAAAAAAAAAAAAAAGACGAGCAGAAGGATGAATACATCTTCCTAACTAAGATCTTTCCGATTCTGCCTGTAGATCACATCACTATGTTACAAAAAAAGCTGTTAATTCTTTGGATCTTCGTCTTTTTCTCAACTCTAGCCCACCATGAACTACCTTCTGCTTTTTTAATACTGGAATCTGAGTCTGCCAGTTCGCTATTCTTTCTGAGAAAATCCATCAGAAAGAAGGGAAGCAGGCAAACTATCATCATATCCCACTAATGTCCAGGAAATGCCAGCCGAGCAGCTGTCACAACAAAGGAACTTCAAAGTCACAGGAAAAAAAACTAACAATTGCCCTTACTAACACTGTATCATTAATGAAAAACTTTATGAGAATCAGAATTAGCTTAAGAAGGAGAAGGAAGAATTAAGAAAACAGAAAAGAAAGGGTAGACAGGGAGGTATTTGGTTATTATTTTTTTTTCCCTTTTTGAAGCAGAGATCCAAACACTCACATTCTCTAAAATGTCCTTGATTAAAATCTTCAAGAAAGTTATCATTCATGCCACCTCTAGCCTTATGTCTTCTTGCTGAAAATTTTCAAGGCAAAATGCTTACATCATGTCCTTGGTGCAAGTACTCAAGGATGTGCCTTTCTCATGAGCTCTGAAAATCTTAACACCCCTTGTCTCCTTGAAGGAAGTAAACGAATAGCTGCTGAACACTTTGGTTTACATAATGTTTCTTCAGCCTTATTTATTGTGGGGAAAAAAACCCCTTCTTTTTAGAAAGCACTTCATATTTTGAGAGCACTGAATGCTTTCTTTCCTTTTTTTAGTATTTTTGGCAAAGTATGTTTTTGATTATTTAAAGTTAATCTCTATTCTAAATTGCATCTGACTCACATAACCTCCATACTTATAAACCATAATAAAAGTGCCATATATTAGCTATCGATGAATGGGGACTGAGTCAGTGAATAGTTAAGGACATTCCACGGAAATGCATGAGCTGCATACTAAGATTTTAGAAAAATATTCTGTTTCATTTTTAGAATTAACAGTATAGGTAACTCAGAACAAAGAAAATATTCTTTTTTTAATTCCCAGATGCAATGTGTTTTGTTTTCCTTATGCATCTTTGTCTACTGTACAAAGAGACCTTTAGTGAAGCGACAGAAACACCGATGTTTTCAGAGAAAGAATAGTCATTTGTACATACTAAAGAATTTATGTAATTAAGATTTTTTTTTTAACTCATTCACTGGGAATACCTCATCTTTGACCTTTGCAATATCAGCTTACAGAAATTACTTTAGGGAAATTGCATGTTTTTCTCTAGCTACCAAGTTCAAGTGTGCTTAAGTTCAGTGCTTTAAGTATTTAAAAAAACAAAAACAAAAACTTGATGCTTCTACTTGCCAAGGCTCACATTCTCAGCAATGTCCTCATATTGAATATATGAAGTTTATTAAATACTAACTGGAGTTTTCCATGCGTCATCATGTTTGTAGATCCACACCAGGGAGTCGTGCCCCTCACCACATGCAACCCCGATCCACTAAGTACGGTATAAATAACTACATAAAAACCCTAAGTAGGAGACATGAGACAAATGGAATTCTTACAGCATAGGATTATGGCTATAAAAAGAGTCATAGTAACTCTCATTCTATCAAACCCATAGCTACTGTCTAAAACCAACTTTTTTTGAGTTCAAAATCTGACAGAGGTAAACCATTTACTACAGACAAACCAAAGAGAAAGGTTCTCCATTCTGACTTGAAAGACAGAAAAGTTGGCTGGACCATAATCCAAGAGTAAACTTAAACGTGAGGTGGAAACATATTTGGGATAGGGCTTTAGCAATCCTAGCAGACATAATTCACTTCCAGACAAAATGTTAACCATGTAGGTGCTGAGCATGCTGGAGGATCCCATCACAAAGCTAGGAAAAACCCTCAAACAAAAATCAAACAAACAAAACCCAAAACATAACAAACAGACAGACAAAAACAACAGGAAAAGAACCAAAAAAACCCAACAAACACAACATACCAAAACAAACCACAAACAACCCACCCCCCCATGGTAAGGAATTGCTCAGTGGACCGAGGTGCACTAAAAGCAATGCAGAATTCTTTCCCACTGCTTTTTCCGACTTGGGCTGCCGTAGGTGTTTGTTTGGATAATGTAAATCAAGTTCCATCACAATCATCCAGCCACATCTTAGCTAGCGCCTGGAAACAAGGGGTAAGCAGTCAAGGATGCCCAAATAACAGAAGGAAACAGTATTGATTAGCTATTAATCTCACAGTGAGCCATGGGGACTAAGAAGGCATATTCTTGTAGCCGGTATTCTGCAGTCATAAATTACGGTCATGCAGAGCTCTGGGACAGACCAGTTGGTGTTGACCCCAAAGCCTTCACTGACAGAATCTGGCCTTTTTTCCAGCTCTACTTGTCTGTCATTACCATGCAAGGCAAGTTCAGGGATCAAAAGAGAGTCCACCTACCTATATCTTTGGCTCACAGCAATATAAAGCAATCCTTTCTGTTAAATGACAGCTTGGGGCAGCAGCTCTTTGAGCTGTGTACCTAAATAAAGAACCCCTGGACCAGTTACTAGTAACAAATCTTAAATCAGCAGCTGTTTTCTATACATGATAAAAAAATGGATTTCCTCAAATGAGACAGGTGTTGGAGATCCTAAACCAGGTCCCATGTAACCTCCATAGCAAAAAAAAATAAATGCCCACCCATCTACCCAGACAGCCATTGAAAATCTTTTCACCTCCTCTCAGATGGAGATGTACACGCCCCCAGTATCTCTGCCAATAAAACCAGAAGGAGGAGCGAAACTTAATGAGATATAAAAATATAACAGGATTCCTTTTTGTATCATTTGCTGGTTTTATTTTTGGACTGTTTACTCACCGAAGTGACATGATCTGTAGCAACACAGTGTAACCTGAAAACCCAGCATCCCACTCTGCAACACTTGCTCTGCTGCGTCCAGGCTGAAGCTAAGTAATGGCTGCTGGTCAAGAAGCAGATCAACCACACTCAGAAAATGAAACACAACAGACAGAGGGATAAAAGAATTCTTATTCTTCAGGGTTTATCTTGTAGCTGATCACATGTGCCAGAGAGCTAAGGATGGGAAAGGCTCTTCCCAAGACTACGTCTGGGGCAGACAGCCCAGTGTTTTCAATTGGGAAGACGACAATTCTAGTGATCCTAAGAAAAACAGTAACTGCTTTCTATCATGTAACTTTAAGAGGACATTTTTCAAGAGCAGAAGGACTAATTAGGTCATGGCAAAACATGCTGTCAGCAAAGACTGAAGTGGCTTGCTGAACTCGTCTCTTCAAAAATGGCCTATCTCTTCAGACTCTTCACACGTGGCCTCTATCTGACCAAAGGGTCTCCCTCTTTGCCCAGCCAGGTGCTTTGACAAAGCAGAACAAGGTGCTTTTATCACATAAAAAGTCCCAGTCTAGCAGACTAAATGACATTTCAAAACATAACTGGCTCACCTGGTGCAATTTCCTCCTCTGCTTCCAGAAGTTTACAGATAACATAGGATTACCAAAGTTGGGCGTGCTCCCAGTTTTATACTTGGAGTAATATAAAGAATGGCATTCAGTTTGCTTTCTCCTGCACGACAGTGAAGAAGGACCTTCTTAAATTGAGCCACTCTGGAACTGAAATATTCCAATAACCTAATATCACATAAGCTTAAAGGCCTATCCCCAGATGTGTGCTCGGAGTTGTCCAATGAATTCAAAGCCATAAATACAAATCCCTTTCTATACATGGAAACCCCTTTAATACACATTTTGCTTCCCAGGGAGCTACAGTATGCATGCAATACTGAGTTCTCTGAAGCTGGAAGCAAGCACTATTTATACTGCAACAGAGAGCAAGTTTGGTCTTAACAGGAGGGATGCCAGCTTCCCAAGCTGGCATGCATGATGGTTTTGCACACAAGAAAATAAAATGAGGAAAGAGGGCAGAGAAGGGAGCAAGAACTGTAGTACTCGCTCCTTCTGTCTGTATCTATTAGGAGTGCAAAACCAGCTGTAAACAGTAAAGATGTCCCTATTAAGCAAAAATACCATCCCGATTAAACAGTGGTCATGACAGTTAAATATTTTTAGACTTAAATTAGTTCACTACAACTCACTAGGATAGGATGATAAAGGATCTCCTAACTGAACTAAACACACAGTGTAAATCTGCAGCCTTTATCAGAATCAATAAATACGTGTTGAGGACTCTTAAGCTGGGGGAAGAGTCAACTGAAAAAGTTTTTAATGTGATTGCACCAACTTACAGAGATGGAAGAGGAGGGCAAAAGGAAAGAGAAAACACCTAACATGTCATAGCAGTCCTTTACCAGGGTATTGCAAAATGCTGTTCTTCACTATATTTCCTTGAGTCTTCTGCCTATATTCTGTTGGTGACAGATTGATTCTGCCTACGCTTATCAAATGGATGGCTGCATGTACAGCCATATGATGGAAAAGGGCTTCTCCATAAAAACAGCAGCTGAAGGCAGTTTGCTGCCACCAGAACAAGCCCTCCACACTGCAGCTCATTCTGCAGGAGCCCTCAGGAAAGCCCAGCTTGGGACACTGGCCAACCCGTCTGTCCAGACAGGCTGCAGAGAGTCCAGTAGCCACTGCTGAAGCACCACGTGGTCTAGGCAGCTGCTCAGAGTTGGATGGCACAAGACTGGTGTGCTTTTGTGCGCACGTGTGCATATGATCTCTGGGCTATGTTGAACTGTAGGCCTTTTACCACCTTCTTGCAGAATCCACAACTCCAGCACATCTGATTCTCAGGAAGTCTTTGTGATTCATGCTGAAATTTTTTCTTGCTGAGTTTTACCCCCTAGAACATCTTAAAATAATTCCTTTTTTTGTCTTAATATTTTACACCCTTCAAATACTTGTAGATTGTTATCATATGTCTTAGTCATCATTTAGTCCAAACTGTACATATTAAAATCTTGTAATCTTTGCTCATATTTCAATCTCTTCAGCCTCTTAACTTCTGTTGCTCTTCTCTGAATTCTCCACTAATTTCTTGACAAGTTTTTGGCAACAGAGTGGCCAGAATAATAGTGTCATGGACACCTTACGGCTGTACAGAGATAAAGAGGGAAAGTTGTGCAACACCAAAATGACATTAGCTCTTCCCAAAAAACAACAAATATGTCTAATTTGTTGTCCAGGATCACTTATTTTTAGTGGCTGCATCATTAAATGCTCTGCAATACAAGTACAAATATTCACTTAGAGACAGAGCTTAGTATACTCAAAACTGTGCTTAATTAATCTTCCTGTTACATGTGAGGAAGGTAACATTGGACACTATTTACCTGCAATACTGGAGAGCAAATGGCTGAAGGGACATCTTAAAAACATGACCCACAGAAAAGAGGCCACACCAAAACAAAGTATCCAAACAGTTTCTCTGCCACAAACCAAATTAAGGACGAAGTTACAATCAAGAAGATAAGGAGACAAAACAAGCTCTTAAAAAGGAAATCTTTTAAAATAAATAAACCTCTTCCAAATTCTGGAAAACTCTAATGTACAAAATCTCTACAAAATAACACAAAGCAAGTTAGCTTCTTGTGTTGTATATTTCTGGGCAGTAGAAATAGTCTTCAGACAAATCTGATCAGGCATGGCACTAACATGCAGATAATCTAACTAATATCTTCCTAAAAGTTAGGAACCTAACTGAAGCCACCATAATCATCTCCAGAGAACCATTAATCTCATCCTAAAACTGTAACATATTAGGATGAATATCTCTCTGGAGGTATTTCTCCTCCTTTCCACTGATAACAGAAAGAAAGTAAATAGCTGTCTTGACTGCATTTTCCTTTAAGATTACTAAAGTTAAGAACCTTTACCCAAACATCATTTTTAAATGTTGGTCTCTAAAGGAATTAATGTAAGCAACTAGACTGTACAGGCACTTAAAATATTTTCTCTGAATTTTCCAATTATTTGGTATTAAAGTCAAACCCAAAACAAACACAAGGAAAAAAAAAACCCTACATATTTATATTCAGATGTCCTCCCATCTTTCCAAGACCAAGGACTATTGAATATCTGCTTGTGTGGAAGATTTCCTTCCAAACAAGTTTGTGAACACTGGTGACATAATGACAGGTTCCATATGACAAAAATCTGTCATTTCTTTAAGATGCAGGGTTCAAGTGTTCTGAAATTGCTATTAACTAACTCAAATTTGGGAAAGAGCATTCAACCTTCATCTGGTTCAAGCTGAAACAGCAAATGAGCATGAACTAAGTTAGTCAATAGAGAAGACTCGCACAAAGCTGGGACAGAAATCGGACAAAAAGTTTAACTTTAGAGGACAATTATAGGGAACCATATGGTTGCAATGGCACCGATCTGCAAAACTTCCAAAAATGCCACCAAGAAAAGAAAATTATGTACAAGGAAAACTGACAGAAGAACAGCAAGTCTATTAAGACACAGCTGACATGAGAGAACACAAACCCTTGCCACAAGGAACTTGAAAGCTGAGAGAATAATAATTTTTAAAAAGAAAAAACATGGGGAGGATAATTAAAAAGAAAAAAAAAAAATAAATGGAAACCAGAAGTGTAAGAAAGAAATACA
This sequence comes from Chloroceryle amazona, assembly GCA_027560015.1. Taxonomy (NCBI): domain Eukaryota; kingdom Metazoa; phylum Chordata; class Aves; order Coraciiformes; family Cerylidae; genus Chloroceryle; species Chloroceryle amazona. The sequence goes on along the minus strand of JANHFX010013782.1, from coordinate 12,885 downwards.
TAATATAGAACAATTTTAAAGTCAGTAAATTCAGATTACAATGGAATTAAGTGATTTTTAAGTGAGGTCAGGACAATCTCTTGGATATTCTATTTCAGGGACGCAATATGGGAAGAAAGCACAACACAACATGGCATAAAGGATAAAAATTATCTACAAAAACACTTGAAGGACATCAGGGCTCAGAAGTGGGTACAGTTTTCTAGAAGCAATGCTGAAAAAAATGCTGTTCCTCCCAATCCTCATAGCCAAGGCAGGGATCAGGCAAGAACACAAATGCTACGGGTAACTGCTTCACACATGGATAGAGATGGCATCACTAAGGAGACATTTTACTTCTTTGACCATGGGAAATGCTATTTATGGACAAGAGCACATTTACCTCATACACCAGGACGACGATGGCTGAGCACCAACTTGCTAGCCTACTGGAAGGTGTTTTAACAAGGACTAAAATCAGCAGGTGAAAAAAAACAACCTAACATCTAATTATAAACAACAGTAACTTGGTCAGGACATCCAAAGAGAAGGTGAGCAAGACATAGGTTGTTGAAGGGATGGAGCAAGAAAAACAATGTATATTTATCAGATAATCATGTGCTGTGTCCATGTAAAAAACACAGGAAGTTTGCTGAAGAGAAATATAAGCTAAAAATCTTAATACATGATCCAGATTTTTACTTTTACTGACAGGCGAACTCGCATGACTGCAATACAAATATAAAATGGTGTATAACCTTTGTGAGAAAGAGAAAAAAGAGGAAATAAAGAAAGGAGTGTTGCCTTGCAAAGGAGGCTGTACAAGCATTCTTTGAGGCCCAGAACGTACAGAGGGTCAAACCTACTGAAAAACTACAGGTAGTGATAAAAGCAAAAGAAACCAGTTCCACTGTGACAGTGAAATACCACAATTACCAAATGGGATGATGAGTGTGGGAAGATGAGTGTGACTTTTGAAAACAATTAGTAAGCCAAAGCATTTGCATGAAAAAGCTGGTGAAGATGGGGATTAATTATGCATATTCTGTAGAGAAAAGAGCAGATCACAGCTTTCCAGCATCTCCATGCAATGTTCTTGGGACATTTTTGTTTTAAAATTAGAGAGTAAATAAAACACCAAAGGGGCATTTCTTCTGGACTGGACTCTAGCCTATGTGGATGAACAGACTGAGTGGGTGAGAGTGCCAAGACTGAGTCATGAAGTGAAGTTCACAATTCTTCAGAGAAGAAAGAGGGAGAAAAGCAAAGTAAAATCAATAGACTTCTGGAACATAGATCTCAATGATCTCAGAGAAGGAATAAGTAAAAATTCCTGGGAGAGTCTGCAGGAAAAAAAAAAAAGATGTTAGAGTCACAACCATTTTTAGGATAAATTATAATACCGTAAGTACAAGCTATCCCAATAAAGGGGAAAGTAAGAGAATAGTATGGTTTTAACATCACTAAATTATGAGCTCTTTACTGCTACCAAGACATGGAAAAAATAAGCCTGAGGAAAGCAGAAGGATTTCAGTATGACTAAATATAAAAATTGCACAAACATGTAGAGACAAAATCATAATGGTCAAAGCACAAAATTAACATGGGCTATCAAGAGTAACAAGAAAGCATTCTATTAGTACATTTAGGTAGATGAGGGAAAATATGGCTCTGTTAATCAATGGAGAGGAAGAACAAAAGTGACAGATGATGTGAGTAGGCTGAAGTGCTTAACACCTTTTTTATACCACCATTCATTCAAAATTTCAAATGGAGAGACATGGATAATTTATTTAATACTCATTAGGAGGGGTATGGTCTTACTCCAGAAGACAGAGCAGATGAGAGAGTACTTAGTTAAGTTAGATATTTTTCTAGTCATTTGTGTATGAATTTCACCCTGGTATCCTTAGTGGACTGTCTGAAACAGACTTCGAGACTTTGTAGAAGACAAGAGAAGACTCAGAAGAATAAATCTAGTAGCCATCATGAAAACAGTGAGAAAAGAAACTAAAAAGAAAGAAGAATAGGGGAATTCTAGACAACTCAATTTAAGCTGAATTCTCAGAAAAACTCTTAACAATGACTCAAACTAGCTTGTAAGCACCTAAGTGTAAAAAATGAGTAGCAATCAACATCCTAATTTAAGAACAAATCATGCCAAAAACAACCTCATTTCCTTCTACAACAAGATAAGAAACCTTGTATAAAGCAAATGTCATGTCCCTTGACTTTACTTTGGCCTTTTTCAATCTTATATAATATTCTTATAGGCAAGATAGCAACAAAACAAGTATAGCCATAGTATCATACAGATGCAAAACTATTTGGATAAGAGAAAGCATGCAGTAATTATCAAAATACAAGACTACATTAATTGGGTTTCTGCCCTGAGTTTTGTTCTATTTGACTTTTTCATTAATAACCTAGATGATAGAATAGAAAACATGTTTATTAAACTCGCAGACAACAAGAACCTAAGAGGGCACTGAATGACTGAATAAAATTCAGGAAGACCTTGTCAAATAAAAGAAATCATCTGGAGACACTGGATGATGTTCAAGAGGAATCTGAGTAAAGTAGCACACCTGGGCAGAAATTATTAATTATACAGATAGAAGATCCTGATAACAGAGCAGGTAGCCATTTTTCAGAAAAGGATCTGGAGCTACCATGAATTATAAGCTTGGTAAAAGTCAGCAGTAGCTTGGTGAAGCAAGGAGTCAACCATTGTTTTGGTGCCTGTTAAAACAGACATGCAGCCCCAAGGACACAGGAAGTAATCTTGCAGCTCTACTCAATTTGGGGAAATTTGAAGATGTAAACTGTCAAATTAGGGGCAGTGCTTTTCAAGAAGATGAAGTAGATGAATATCCAGAAAAAAAAACATGAATGATCATAAATGCAGATACCATAATCACTGTGGAAAAACTGCCAAAAATTATTATGTGTTACCCAGACTTCCAGTACACGAAAAGCTGTTGTAAAGGGAATGTGATTAAACACCAAAAAAGTTATGGAAGCAAACTGTAGCAAGGAAGATTCAGGTTAGGCAACAGTAAAATCTTTTTAATGGCAAGAATAATGAGATACTAGAATTGATCGCTCCAAGTGGGACTCACAACTTAATAGTGTGGACAATTACTTGTCAGGAATTACAAAATACACGGTCTATCCTCTTTTGGACAGGGAAGAAGACTGCCCAAGCTCCTCAGGCCTTTTTCATTTCTGAAGGTTCAAGGATGGTTAAAATCTCTGACAAGCATTTAAGGAAAATCCCACAAAAGAAAAAAGGAGTTATGAAGCACTGCAAAATGATCATTTCTCTTCGGAAGAGAAAATTTCAGCCCAGAAAGGAACCATCTTTGTCCTTGTGTTTCAGCAAGATATATGTTTATACAAGTAATCTAGGCCAGAGGTGAGAGTGTCTCTTATGATCCTTCAAGACAGCCTCATCACATCAAGACTCTCCAGAGACAAGCAGAAAGCCTCCAAAATAGAAGGCAGTACCTGCTAGTCCTTTCAACTAGTCTGATGCCAGCAACAAGTAACAGCAAAGCAGCAGCTGGAAATTTAACAATTTTTTTGTCATATGGTCACTATCAGAGAAAGTAAAAGGAATAAAAGGTAGGAAACACCTTGAGAACAGCAGCAAAGATAGAGTGCTGGAAGTCAATTGAACCAAGGAAATCAACTGCACCAATTTTAACATGATTTTGTTAAAAACACATTCATTGAGGTTGGACTACTGTATTAAGAAAGAAGATAATCTAATGTCTGTGCCTCGCCATACGTATTTTAAACTTATTTTTCAATATTCCAAAAGCAATTAAGTTTGTCACGGTACCAACACATTGGCAGTGACATCTCCAAGTTCTGTGATGAACCTCAAGGTGGGTGGAAGCATGTCTTCGCTGTTTCTTCTTTCCCTTCAAAACAGACCTCTCCATCCCTTCACAGTCCCATCCTTCCAATGCAAATTCTACTTAAAACACCTATTTACACAATCACAATCACACCCTTCTGTTATGACTAACCCCACGGCACCGGTCCCTGCTTCATTCCCTCTCTGCTTTCTTCAGCTTCACAAAACCAGGGTCCAATTTCATCTTCTCAACCCTCTATCCCACTTCCTGCTCACCTTCCCCGAGATCCCTACCCAGCGTTGCCTTGGGCCTCCACCCCAGTCTTGAAGAGAAAGATCCTGACATGGTTGGTGTTTCAGCAGCAGATGCTGGGGGTGGAGCAGGATGGGTTACCACCACAGAGAGAAACAAGTTACCACCTGCCACATGCATTGCCTTGAGCACTGTTCAGATGATAGGGGCAATTATCCAGGCAGGGATGTTTATCATGTTAGATAAGACCTTCCCCACATAGGCATGGCTGGGAGTTTATACCTATCTGAGTGGCTCAAGTACCTCAATGGATTAGTCCAGTCTGGAGCAAGTGTTGCAAAAGAAGACTGCAGAGAAATTATTTCCCAAGTCAGGTTTCACAGCTTTTGGTCTGCCTAGAACACAGGCACCTCAGCTGGTCCAATGCATAAGACTTCACAGAGCACTTCACACTACCTGGGGCATCACTCCAGATACCAAATACCTGCTGGCAGATCTCCCTGAGTTCAAGACCTCACTTGGGGGCATAAACCCCTGCAGATACTGCTAAGCACCATGATCTCAATCTGATTCCCAGATCAATGCAGAAGACACAGCTAGCCAACAAGCTGGTCCAATGCATCTAGAGTGCCACAGCAGAAGAGATGCTGCTGAGCTGCATTTGACAACACGTGAATTTCAAACAGCGTGGCTGAAAAGTGTAATGCAGAGATCCACCAAATGAGTGAGTCCCAAACATCACACTATGTAGCAGAACTGAAAAGCCTTCACATAAAAGAATGCAAAGGCTCTTCCCAGCAATTAAAGTCTTCCTGCTTTACAAGCAATTATAAAATACCAATCCTGTCTTAAAGGTAGGTAAATTGAGGCAATAGATACAGAATTCCTTGCTTCAGGAAACACAGGTAGTTTGCAGTTTCTCCCGAATTGCTAATGCAAGCATAGCTAAAAAGTCCTACTCCTCCTAATGTCAGTGGAAGAATGGTTTGGGAAACGAGAACAAGGTTATGTTTTATCAACTTCCACAGAAACTGAACCATTACCTAAACTCATTATTCAAATCCTTCTCATACATTCAGAATCTTTTCAAATGCACTACTTGTAAACACAGGCATAAGTGTAAGAGTAAACACACACATAAACTATTCTGCATACTTCTGTGATGACTGCAGCTAACCTAAAGCTTGCTAATGACAGGAAACACGTGTTCACCAGACAACAAAACTGAGATACCAGGAAGTAAATTCATGCCACAGTGATGTATGTTTCTGACTCAGTCTACCTGCTCAGTGCTGTCTGATTCTACATTACTTGAAATCTCAAATATCCAAACAGCTTTCCCAGTATCCACATACAAGACTGAAGAAGAATTAAGCCATTTCCTGTCATAAGTGAATCAACCTGTAGATCACATCTGCTGCAAAGTAACACTGAGGCCAAAGGCTTATCAAAAAACAAGAAAAAATAACTTTCATATGGCTAGTGTGAGTATCTGCTACAAAGTCAAACTGAACTCTGAGTAGAAAACCTACACCCACATTGCTCAAAGACTTGGCCAGTCATTCCATGACAGAGTAAGGTAGGAACTTCCTCCACAGCTAAGTTTTTCCATACTTGATCATGCTTTCCTTATCTACCTCAGAAGTTTTTGACACTTTCAGAACTGAACTATGTGAACAATTTGATTTCTTCAACAGTTCCTATCTTCCTCAAGAGACCTACATTTTTTACTTTCATGCAAATACCATGCACTGCAACTATACAACCTTTTAAAACAACAGTTCTTGGCAGGAATGTCAAACTAGTTTTATGGAATTCCTAAACTCATCTAGACCTAAGAGCCTTCTGGCCAACATTTTCAAAACTAGTAGCTAAAATTGTTCATCTAAATCTCTATGCTTGTAGAAGTTCTCTGCATCCAGCAGCTTCTGCAGGTGCTTCTGTGTATTAAGCACCTTGGAAAAAAAAGTAGCTACTTATTTAGAAATATAAATATGGAATTGGGCAAGTAAGATGAGTTAATCACTTCTTTCAAAGCTTACATCTTGACAGTTTTACAACGTATGCTTTCTGTCACCAGATGATTAAAAAAAAACCCTGAGAACATTTAACATACTTGAACAAACACGCCCTCTTCGAGGCTAGCGGGGACAATCTCCAATGAAGTTTTCAAGTTGATCACTTACTTTTTCTGCTGGCCTGACAGAAGTAGAACCTACAGGTATTTTTTAAATCCACTCCTTATGCAGAGGGTCTTCACTGTGCAAATCCACTGTTGTTTAGCATGCAGATTTTATCAACTAACAATCAGTTTGTCAATTATGAACTTTATGAATTAATAGCATTTTAATCTTATATGTGTACCTAGGAACAAAGTCAAATTAAACAGCGATAATATGAGTAAGTCTGGCAATCATACTCTAAAACATTCTTCAGAACATGTTTTCAACATACAATTTAGAGCTCCTATTTTCACAGTGTAAAGGCCTCTTTAACAGAAAATTACTTTATCACAAGGTAGCTTGTTACTACTACACTCCAGCCATATTCTGTTCTATTACAACCAAAATAACCCACTCCAAAACCCTCTTTCTCATCTTTGAACTAACCCTACACCAGAGTAGCCAAAGGTAAGTAAAGCAGCTAATCGCCAAGCAGAAAGAGGACTCCTGAATACATTTGCTTTTCTTGTAATAATCCTAGAAGTCATTACAAATGCATGGTATCCCTACCTTTGGTACATTTTATTCCTAAATGTTGGAGATCACGTATGTACAAACTGACCACAACAGAAACCCATCCTTATTATCTATGGGCCCTCCCACAGAAAAAGGGAAAAGAATGCACAGGAAAGGAATGGTGTCCGAGGAGAGGCAGGGCGACCAGTACTACTCTGTCAACAACAGTGAAATAGTTGTAACATATTGAAAATATTCCTCAGCCAAGCCTGCATGGGGATGTTTAGAACGTCAAAGCAGATCAACTAAAGGCCTGACACCAATACACACACATTTAATTGTCTTGAAACTGAGTAGATGCTCTAATTCAACAGCAAATCTCCCTGTAGCTCCTTATTCAGTTAAGCTACATTGGTCTAACACTAATTTACTCCTGAATTAAAGCAGTCCCCCAAGGATTCAGCACAACTCACTTCTGCGTACCGACTTCATGCATTTAGCCAATTTGCCTCGGCTCTCCCTGAGTTCCCCAAGCCTTACAGAGGCTTCAGTCTATAGCTGAACAGAGTTTGCCTACTTTGTCTCTTATGCTGAGAATATAAAACTGAGTGTTTTCCATCTAGTACACATTAAAACTAAAGATAAGGTCCTCGCATTGTTGAGCTGCTTCCTGCTCCAAGGTGAAAATTCAGTGGTTTTGGAGTTTACCATTACCTTGCTCCTACTCCCACTCTTGAGAGTGTTCTACGGGAAACAAGCAGAAACAGGTAATGAAACAAGTGCACCCGAAACAAGTGCAAGAGGATACTAAACCCAAACCTGGATTTGAACTGTCACATCATCTTTGGTGACTCCAAACCATGTCAAAGCTGCAGCTACTGACACTGGTTTTTCTCATCGTGATTTGCAGACTACAATCCTATCATCATGCTCTACCATTTCTCATCACAGCCACTGTTGTGGTACATCAGCACTTTCTGGAAATGAACCATATTCCATTAATTCAATACTAATTCAATTCAATACTAATCCTAAACTGGGATTGATATTTCTCAAAAGATTCTAATAAAATTATCTATAGAAAGGATCGATGTTTTTTAAAGCAAATTAATAGCTTCCTTACAGTGAGAGCTCAGACTACCATTTTATTTAAGTAAAAATTTAAAGCACTTCTCAAGCTCTAAGCATTTAGGAGAATAAATGTGTCCTTGTTCCATCCAAGGTCTTTAAAACTTAGCTGGACACAGGCAGCAGTCGGGCAATACTTTATTTTGGCCTTCCTGCATAGGTGTTCAGGTTTCAGTGATGCTGTAAGTGCACTCTCACAGACACGCACGTGCAGACAATATCCCAAGCAAGGTACCTTAGAAAATTAAAGTTCCTGTATTAAGTTCATGGATTGAGTTATCTGAATGATAAACTAGAGTTAGAGGCCCTTCTGTATAGCTGAAAGAAGTATTTAAAGCTACAAACACATATATATAATGTCTGATGTTTCATTTCCCCTAAATTAATTAATTCATTATAAACAAACCATCATATCACCATCTTTAGAAACTTCAAATCATGTCAAAGCTGTTATCTACCAACGCTGGTTTTGTTCATCATGATTTGTAGACTGCAATCTTATCACCATGCCCTACCACTTGTCAACTCAACCACTGTTGTGGCACCTCTGCACTTTCTGGGAAGGAATGAACCACATTCCATGAGTTTAAATGCAGATCTAACACTTTAAAACACCAGTTAATCCAGGTGCCACCAAAACAAGTGGGTAGAAGGCAACTGGAGCATTGACTTTTTAAACATGAATTTTTAAATGCAGATGTTTTAAAACCAGAATATTTAACCTCTCCATGTCAATAAAAAAAATATGTTCTCCCAATCCCAAAGTGATTTGTGTAACACTATCAAACAAGAACTTTTTACTATTTTTATATATATTATTACTCAAAATAAGAATAATAACCTATGCAAATAAAAGTAAAGCCCTCTGGACAGTATTTTCATTGATTGCTGGGGAGAAGGACCCCTAGAGTCCACCTGGATTTTAGCCAGCCTGGAGTCTCATGACTACACAGCATCAAGGATGAAAAAACATCTTAGCTTGTAAAATATTTCCTGCAAACACCTTCCCATCTCTTATTTGGAAACTGACTGATTAAAAGAAAAAATGGATGTAGACAGTTCCGCTTTCTTAAACTAATTATTTCAAAATATTATCAAGGTATCATGTGATCATCTGGACTCTGAGGATTCATCATTACTGATGAACGGGAATGTGCCTTGGCACAATAGTTTCAGTGGTTGATTATGCATTGCAGACACCTATAGATAAACATCTCTGTTTGTAAAAAATGAGCACTGTTTCCGAGAGCAGTTTCTGATGAGGCTTTAAAAGCAGCATCAAAAAAATGTAATGCTAGAAGGATGAGGCTGCCCAGTCTTGTCATATAGTAGCATTGCTTTCTAAGAGAAAAAAAAAAATAATAAAAATCTGCATCATTCCTTATGGGTTTTACCCATTTATTTGGCTAATCATTCAAATGGCTAAACAGACCTCTAATTTGAAAATAAAAACCGATTGATGTAATCACAAACAAGTTCTGAAATTGTGATTTATAAAAAAGAGGGGAAATCTTGTTCTAAGCCAAAACACACACACAGTTACCTTTTTCTAATCAGAGCATTCATTTCTCCTCATTATGATCTCACAAGCACATTAAAATCTTATTAACATTAATTACTTCTGAGCGTCTATGCATGAGCAGCGACAGGCTTGCATGCACGCGCGTGTGTGTGTCTCTGGATCATATCTACATTTATATACCTTGCTGCACTTTGCTTATAAAACATGTGAAAATATTGCTGCTAACACCAATTAGCTAATTTCACACACACAGATAGTAGAGCTGCTGTCTCGCTGCACAGCTTATTATAGACCCGCAGACAGATGGACAGACAAACAGACGCAAAAAGCATCACGGCTCCTCCTAAACGCAAGATCTGAAATGCCTGGCACCCCCAGGAGTGCGAGTTTTATCCTCCTAAGTCTGAGGGAACAAAATGACACAATTAAAAAAAAAATAATAATAAAAAAAAATACAAGACAGCCAAATATCCCATTTTCTACACAGATGGGTTCAATGATGAAGTGGTAGAGACAAAGAAAAAACTGGCAGGCAGACAAGCAGCAGGCGCACAGAGAGATAGACAGAGACAGATAAACAAAGCAACAGAGAAAGAGATGAAAGCGTGTATTCATATATGTGATTTTGGGCTAAGCAATATCAACTTTATCCCATCATTAAGATAGGGAAAAAAATAGCAGAGGCAAGAGTCACAATAGGTCCGACTTCACGAGCAAAATAAAATCTTGACTCTTCACAAAACTATTTATGGATTCTATTTACACTGAGCACGCTACACACAGCACTGATGCTGGTGAAACTCTGCTCCACCACAATCTCCAAAACACACGCAGGCATCCAGACAACTACTGTTGTCTAACTGCACCTTCCTCTTCTTTCTCACCCTTGGTTTCCATCTAATTTAGACTCACCTCTATCCTACTTCTAAATCCCAACCTTCTGAACACTTCTCTCTGCCAGAGGTTCAGATACGAACAACACATCATAATCCCTCATCATGGCAAAGGCATCTTCTCCATCACTGGGGGATTAGCTTCCCAACGGCAAGTCTCTTGAGTTCTTTCCAGAACTCAGGTGGACACTTACAGGCCATTTTCCTCTCTACCCAAATACCCACATCTGCTCATCCTCTGCAACTCTGAGAACTAACTGCAGTGCTCAACTGGAATTAAAACTTGCTCTGACATTGTTAGGATACAAGGTTTAGAAGTTTCAAGATTTGCCTTTCAGCACTACTACCCTTTGTTTTGCTTCTGCATTCTTCCACTGATGATGCTATAAGGAGGGGAAGGATTAAAGCTTCAGAAGACAGTTTTCTGGAGGAATTTCCAGATGTCATGAAAAGCTACCTGACTGGGAAAATTTTTGAAATGAACACGTAATATTTCATGGCATTACAAGTGTTTGTATTTTTTGCTCACTCATCTCAGATCAAGATAAGGTAAATGTGGCAATAATCCTTGTTTTATCCCCAGCCTTTTTCACCTAAAGGTTTCTGAGCACTTCACAAAATGTTCCTTGAGCTTCAAGGCATGCAGAAGTTACTCTCATCACTCGATTTTACTGCTAGGGAACAGAAGAGCAGAGGTGAATCTGAAGTACCCGTATCAGTAAGAAGGTCTGCAGCACATCCAAAAAGTCCTTTCATTTACATTTCTCACATCTCTTCTCACAAATGCCCTACATAAGGTCATTATAAACAGTATGTGAATTTAAAAAAATAAATAATTCAGTGTTTGAGGACTGTACTTAGGATGATTGACTTCTGTTTATCAGACTCATACCTTCTCCTGATGATGCTCATCAAGAAGCACCTACAGCTACTCAAGCCCAGCCAAGTTCTAAGAGAACCACCATGGATGCAGTCAAGCAATGGTTGGACATGCCAAGCATACTTCAAACATCCAAATTACTTACGGCACATTCATAGTAAATTTGGTGATTCCAGGAAGCTTTGGAGCTCCTGAGCATGGACACTCCTACAGTTGTATCACACACAAGCAGTAAGCTTGATGCACCTTGATCAAATTCTGCCGAGCTCAGTTTTACTGGGCACATGCAACACATCTTGTCACACCGCAGAGAAGGAACCACGGCATACAGCCCTCTTTGCTACAACGAGTGGGTATGTGACCTGCTCAGGCAGAAAATAAGTAAGCAATTTGAACAGCACTCCATTTGCTCAGCTTGCTATGCTTCTTTTCTTAAGGTTAAATATACAGACATTGAGAGTAAAGATACAGAAAAGTAAAAGCTTTATAAAATAAGCAGAGAGCAATAAAGATTTGAAGCTCTACAGTTTTATGCCTATGACAAAGTAGACTCTGGCCTGCATATATCCTAAAAAATAGAGCATGGACCATTAAAGTCTCTCTTGAATCATGCAGAATTACTTTCTTTCTGGCCTTTCCTCAGAGAAGTGGTCTGAGAGGAAGCAAGATTCTCTCTGATGAGGCAAGGAGCCTCACTGATGCTGGTGGTTCAGCCAGAAGTTCAGCTCATTTACCCATCTTTGCTAGAAAGCTCAGAGAAATCCCTGGCCAGTCATTCTTCCAGATTCCAAACACCCCACTGTGCAGTCACCTCAGTAATCTCTAGGCACCTCATGAGTTTCAAATGAGAGATATTTGAAACTTGTCCCTCTCCTTGGAGGGCCAAGGAGAATTTCTCCCTAAGTGCACCAGTGATCCCTATCAAAACCAAATGAAGGGCCGCAAAGAAGTGAGTTCAATAAAATGGTTAAGAAATAAGTATCCATTAGATTTGCTGACTTGATGTCTCCATAGTTGTTGAGTCTTTAATCTGTTTTCTCCCCAAACCCATATAGATATATAAAGGTTCATGGAACCCAGAAGGAAAAATGGTGAATCCAATAAAGCACTCCTTTGGAGTTCTGAAAACTCCATGCATCCCAGTTACATATAGCAAAGGTTGTACCTTGGTAAATTAAAAAAAAAAAACAAACCAAAACCAAACAAACCAGAAGCTCATTTATTTAAGTAAATGTGTAACAGTGGAGATGCTTAATGAAGTGAGGAAAGAGTTGACAGTTTTTATTATCACAATAGCATGTAGAGGCAGCTACGTAACAGGGAACCTCTGCAGAACTCTGCAGAACTCTGTCCAAGTTTAGCATGGAAAGTGGGAGCAAGCATCCCAAAAAGAAAAAGGACTCAAATACCATTAACTTGAGGATCTCTCATAGGACCAATGCTTATCAGCAGAGACGAATGCATCTCAGAGACCATTTAGTCTACTGCACAGGTCATAGAACCATAGAATTATCATGGTTGGAAGGGACCTTAAAGATCATCTCGTTCCAACCCGGCTGCCAATGGCAGGGACACCTCCCACTAGAGCAGGTTGCTCAGAGCCCCATCCAGGTCTTAAAAATCTCCAAGGGTGGGGCTTCCACCACCTCTCTGGGCAACCTGTTCCAGTGTCTCACCACCCTCATGG
>JANHFX010013781.1:8727-44257 GCA_027560015.1 Chloroceryle amazona | reverse complement strand
GCGAGCGTTCGCCCGGGGCGTGCCTCGGGGGTTGCCGGACACCGGCGCTGGCCGCTCCCCAGCCTCGGGTGCGGGCGGGCAGCAGGGGCCGCTGCCGCCCTGGGCTCCGCGGCTCGTCCCGACCCGACCGCGCCTCGCCCGCCGCCTGCCCCGGGCCTCTGGGAGAGCCGCGGGGGTCGGGGCCACCCCGGCGGGCTGGGGCGGTGCTGCGCGGGGTGAAAGGCGCTTTTGTGACCGTAACTGCCCTTAGTGTAACCGGGCCCAGCTTCAGTCCTTGGTGGTGGAAGGCGGGCTCACGAGCAAAGGCGATGGCAGGAGCACTTTTCATATAAAGCAACATCTCTTGTAAACTTTCAGATACTTTAGCTTCAAGAAATTCTAGCATAAATTTTTTGACCATTTAGGGGAAACTGAGGCCTAGAATGAAGTAATTTACAGCCAGGAATTGTTCTGTTTTTATTTTAAATGGACTTAGACTTTGTTTCAGAAACACTTCTCCTTGTGTGAGATGCAAGACCTTTTCATGACAGAGGTTCATAACCACATCTTGAATTAAGATCAGCAAAGAATAGCAAATATAAATAAGTAAATACCCTCCTACCAGACCTCTGGATAAACTAAGTATAAATCAATCACTTCCTTTCCTTTTTTTTCAGTGCTTAAGCAACTTGATTCTGGCAGGTCATAAAAGGTACAACAGAGTATATTTAGACATTGAAAAGTATTATGTATTGTACCATCCCAAACCTCTTGCATGCCAGAATGTTCTGTCAGTCTTTCAGGAGAGCTCGATGTAACATCTAGAAAAGGTGATACTTTACGTCCATCCCATTTTCTCGAGTCCTGTGCCTATCTCCAAAAGAATCTATGTACCATTTGGAAAACTGTCTCCACTTTTATATAAGCAGTTGTAGGGATACTAGGCTTGAGAAACTGTTTTGCAGCTTCCTGGTTGTAAAGAGATGTGAACCTTTTTGTCTGAGCTTCCCCCCTCTGTCTTGGTTTTGTTTCCTTCCAGGGCAGTCTGTTACTCAATTGCCATGGCAAGCTCTCATGGGCAAGGAAAGGTTTCCACTGGTTTGCCTAGTTGTTAACCTTTCCTCAAGCAGCAGCCCACCAGATGCCATCTATCGGTATGTGACAGGCTTCCCTCTTCACACTGAAGTCGGGTCTGACACCTCTCTCTTGGTCTCTGTCAGGAGGAGCAGGCTGCTGTCACTCCAAATAAGATGGCTGAGTGATCCTGCTCTGTTCATATTCCTACAACAGAGAAAACTCCAGCTGGGGCTTTTAGCTTTACTGTGCTCATGTGTGGCAGCTTTGGAATGACTTATGAAATCCATTTTCAGCCCACTTAACAAACAGCAATATTTGCATCTGGATATCAAAGCAAGCTGTTTGCTGGAGTTCAAAGGCAGCTTTGCAAACATTAAATCTGATAGGTAAGGAAATCGGCAAAGGAAGCTCTGATACAAGTGCATAATCTCTGTCCCCTGCTTCCTTCGTGTGCTTTGCATGTGTGTGGCTTCAGGGAAAAAATTAAATAGGGAGGATTATCTTCCCTAGGTTAGCTCTGACTTCACTCTCCTTGCCTAATGATGAGCGTCCTGGGTGGGTTACCTTTGTTTGCCTACAGCTCAGATGCAACTAGTCAGAGGGGTCTCCTTTTGGAGCCAGTGGAGTGAATGAAGTGCTTCCAGGGCCAAAGGCAGATGTGTTCACTAGCTCTCCACTGACTGGAAAGTGAGTATGAGATGACTCGTGCCACTGCAGGCAAGTGCTTGAACTGCTTTGGACCTCTTTCCCCACAGTAAGTAGGGGTAATAGCTTTCAGTAGAGTGACTCACTGTTCTGAAGTGCTTCATTTATGAATGAAGCAACCCCCACCTTTCAAGGCCATTCTGAAGAAGAGCTACCTGAGAAATGGAGGTATTTCTGGTAAGGAAGATACTTTTAGAACAGTCATTTACAAGAAAATACTCAGGATTGTAACAGGATGGGCTGTTAAAGAAAATGCCCTTGTTTCCACAGAACAGATGGATCAAAAGCAGAGGCAGAGGTTAGGACAGCTTTCTCCTTCAGCAAATATTTCTCATGATGGTCTGCAGTTTAGATGTGAGCCTTTACAAACAGAGCTGTAAAGGATGGAGGAAAAGCTGTGCTTTGACACTCTGGTATAGAAGAGGCAGGTGGCAGGGTTTATCTGCTGCACGTAGTTGTGCTCTGTGGACAAGCTACCAAATCTGTGGCTGACCTGGAGGTCTGCAGGCAAGAGTCTGAGGGTAAGAGAGCATAATGACAGTCCTGCTTTGGCTGCTGCTCTTTGTTTGCAGAGGGGGGACAGGGGTTATCTGTTAGGGTTTGTTAGATGAAGGACACACTTCAGCTGTAAAAACAAACAGCAACCTTTTCACTGTTCTCAAAGCACACGATTGTGTTTCTCAGTGGTCTGTGCTGCCCAGCTCTGTAATTGAGGTGGATTTCTTCTTGAGAATACTTCCTGATGTAGCTTAATCTCTTTATCTATCTCCATCTCTTCCTCCTCTAGGAGCAAGGAAACACAAAAATCACAGATTTTATGCTACAGTTGGACTCTGGCTTTGTTGCACTCCTCTTTCCAACTGATTACTTGGGCAAGGAGGGGAGCAAGCAAGCAGAGGTTATTGGTTTAAACATGCCTGGTCTGGCAAAGGGCAAAGAGTCTGGCACTTTGAAATGGGAAATGAGTTGTGCTCTCCAGTGAGTCTGCACAGAGGGAGCCAGCACTGGCAGCGCAGTCGGTGTGGGCTCTCATGGATAGATAACTCCTCTCCTGGATGCTCAAAGCTTATGCAGGAGGAGCACAGATGTTCACAGCTTGAATTTCTGTGTGAAGATGATTACCAGTAATGATCTTGGGACTGACACTGAGGGCTGAAAAAGGTGGTAACAAGTTCATTGACTCTTTCAAAAAGTGTAATGACCGAATGTAATAGTGGGGCAGTTTCCACAGTCATGGAAACTGGTATGGAGTAAACCTATCTGTATTAATCTGTGCCATCCTTGAAGTTACCCCTGGATCAATGGCTGTTGTTCAATCACTGGCAGTAATTATTGCAAAAATTCTGTAGACTCTTCTTTTATGTTTTCTGTTTTTTGCAGATAAAGGGATGCCCTTGAACAGGGTCGGATCTAGAGATTAGTGATATGAAGATGACCATTGATAGGGTTTGACACCATTTCAGATACTCATGTCAAGAGCCAAGTTTGGAGGGTGGGATTCAGCTGTCAGGAATATGAAAACAGATTCATTACTGAGGCTGCTGGAAAGAGATTTAGTTCTGATTGTCTGAATTACTGCCTGACTGAAGCACACCCCATGGTACCTGGAGGCCCTCATTTGGGGCCTTCCTAATCTTGACTTTGAAGAAACCTTCGAAGAAGTCAAGTGTGCTACTTACTGTGCAAGGAAATAATTTATCCTCTTGTCCCAGAGGGCTGAGAAGCCCCCTTCACAGTGTCTCTTAGCGAGTACAGATCTTGGCACTTCAGCTGATGTGTAAGGAACATCAGCTAGCATTGCATTCCCATTTTGTGGTGGTCCAGAAAAGATATTTAGGGTTTCTCTGGGCTTTTTTATCAATTGATTTCAAGAACAGAAGATTAATGAAAATCATTTTTAAAATGGCAGAGTTCTGTACATTGTCAAATAATACGTACGTTTAGCTCCTCTGCCAAATCTTTTAAGGAATAAGCATATATTTGACAGGAAAGATTTTGCATAGGCAATTTCAGTTTGGTATATCAGGAACAGTGGAGCTCAGATACTGGGTAAATTCTAATTGAATTATGTCTGCTATTTTTAATTAGGTAAGGTAAGTCTTTATAAGATACTGAGTGAATGTGTGGTTATCATGGATTCAGAAATATTTAAGGTATACAAAAATTGAAAGCTTTTGTATATTTTTATTGAGTTCATATTAGTAGAAAAAACTCAACAGATTTATTCTTTTTTGGCTCGATAGTACTTGGAGATGGCTCAGGAAATCTAACGCAGAGAAAAAGATTGGATCCTAAACTACTGAAGAATTTACAGTTGACAGTTACAGAATGAAAATGCTCTCCTTGGCTTTAGTGTTTACGAAGATGGGTGAGGAGAACTCTTCAGAATGACGCAGAGTCTGCCATATGGGGGCTGCCTGCTCCAAGAAGCCACCATTTTACTGGCATTGTTACTTATTTTCATCTGTGCTAGGGATGAAATGGACACAATCTGGACTCAACTGGTTAGTTCTGTTGCACTCTATTAAGTCAGTCTGATGCCAATAAATACCTTAAATACCTTTTGATTCTTCCTCATCTTTGCCGAGCAGAGACATTTTTGAGTGTATTCCATTCTAAAAACTCCAATACTATGGTCAGTTGAAGATTATTTTTTTAGTAATACCTAAACTGAGAAGTGTTTTGAGATGCAGAAAAACATTTAAGCACAACTAATACACTGTTATTGATTATTCACAGAGTTCTTGATCTCATTTAGGGGTCATCAGGAGAAGGCAGGGTAAAATAAAAGCCATTCTGAACTGTGCTGAAGTCAAAGGTGAGTATCATTTAGCCCTCCGAGCTCTGACTCACATTCGAGTTGCAGTGGTTACATAACGTGTTTCCAATGTACATTCTCCCTGAAGTGTCCTCTGTTATAACAGAGACTCGTGGAGGACCAGGGTTTCCAAAAAAGAGAGAGACTCTCCGGAGCCAGGGATTCCTGCTGCTCAAAATCAAGATGACTCTAATAATGGTTTTCAGTGCTTTTGATTGATAGACCAGCATCGCATTGACTCTCAGACCTGGACTTCTTCAGGTAGCTGTGCTAGGCCAAGGTGTGGTCTCCTGTGGTCGCAAGTAAGTCATAACTAGTAATGAATTAAGCTTATTAATACAACAGTACCTCCGTAAGCAAACGGTGGCTGTATGTGCTCTGCTATCTGCTTGTGACTAGAAAGGTGCAGAGAGCAGAGCACTGAGAAAGGTTTTCAGTGTGCTGAGTTGTTTTTTCTGCTGGAGTCCTTTGCACATGCACACCATGAGTGTGGCCTCCCTTTGAAGCGGTGTGGGCGAGAGGTAGAGTAGAGATGCTTCTACTGCATCTGTACAAACACCCCACAGCTCCAACACTGTCAGTCTTCTGTTTCCACTGTGAGCTCCTTCTCAGCTCTGCTAACACACCCCAACTGGAGTGTAGGCACAAAGGTGGTAGGCTGCAAATGGAAGCTATTTACTGCAGCTTGAAGCCACTGTGATAAATATTTTCATTTCTTCTTGTATCCAGGCATTGGATCCTGCAGTAAGAGCAGGTCACATATTACATTCCTGAAAATGAAGAGGGTTTTGAGAATTTATTGAAAGCATTTTTCTAATTGTTCTGCTGAGATATTGTTTCTCTCTTTTTTTTTTCTTCTTTTTTTTTAGATATTTTTATTGCCCTCTCCAAGACTGAAAACTGAAAATATATTCAGTGTTGAAAGAACTGTGAAGGATAAATGTGGAAGGGACATTTCCCCATAAGGATTCATCTGTCTGCATGGTGTTTATGAGCATGACCTGCTAGTATACTTGGGCTACAGCCATATCTCCATACATCTCACTAAGCAACACAGCTGCTGACTGCCTCAAGCACTGACATTTACGGAGTGTGTATCATCCAGTTATTGCTTCACATCCCTCCAGACAGTCTTGAACATCAGCTAATTAAAGTGTACGGCCTCTTCTGCACTCTTGCTTGGAGCTTCTGTTTGGTGAACACAGCTTCCCTTTGGTGACGTGCGTATTATGCCTGAATTTTTCTTTGCAGCATGACTGACAGTTTCTATCTGAGTAATCTATCAGAGATACGGTAAGCTGCTCAGAAGAAAGGATAGCTCACCTCATGATGTTGTGCAGTCTGGAACTGTCATGTGGCCCACAGTTTTAGTGTTACCTTGGGTTTTCTATCTGCATCCTGAAATAGTCAGCCTATTGCTCTGCTTCCCTCTTGCAGCATAAGTAACCTCAATGCTTCTTTGGATTTGCTTGTCTGGGCACATGACCTGCTATGAAATGTCATGCAAGATCTCAGAAATAGTTCTGGAGACTAGAAAAATATGGAAATACAACTGTGTTGATAGATCAGCTTCCTGAAGACAGTTTAGCAAAGGCCCAGACAGACAATTTCTTATTATCTAGCTGTTCTGCTACCACATTACCTCTGGTGAGGAAAAGTGTGATCAGTTCTAATAACAACAAAAAAACCCCAGCTACAGCAGGCATCGTGCTTAACACTTCTGAGGCTTGCTGCATTGAAAAAATGTAGAATGTTCCCAGACAGTAAATGTGGTGGTGTGATAATTTGCTGATGAGTACTAGTATATTTATGTGAAGAAATAAATATATGAAAGGAAGGGAAGGAGGGAGGGAGGGAGGGAGGGACGGAGGGAGGGAGGGAGGGATGTTGGTAGTCATCTAGTCTCCCCAAAATCACAACAGTGTGAAGAGGGAGCATCTAAGAGGATGGAAAAGCAAATGAGTTCTCTTTAACTGCGGAAGGGTAGAGAAATAACAGTATCTTTTTCTGTTTGATCAGATCATTGGGCAGCACTTTTGGAGATTTAATCTTGAATCTGAATGTCATATAGTCTGATATACAACTAAATAAATATTATCAGTCCATCAGTTTCTAGTGACTTGCTTTCGTGTCTTCAAATATGTAAAGATTAATGATGAATATTGCTTAGCAGATAAGCTATCAAACAGGGAAGGAAAGGAGTAAATATGCACAGATATACAGAGATTCACTTTCATATTGGATGATTTTCATCCAACTTCAAGATCTGCTACTGTGACTTTTTTCCCCTTGTTTTGTTTTGGTTTCCTTGCTTTTTATCATGCATTTCCAATACATTATGAGCTGTTAGACTGTTAGAATTAAAGAGTAATATGAGGTAGGTGATAATATATGCACAGGCACATTTCCTTAATAGTTGTTTCTGTGGCTCATGCTAAATCAAATACTAATATGTGGAAGTGTTACAGAATGGAGTTAGTAAAATACCTGTGCAATTAGGACTCCCTAAAGGTCACTGCATATGGTTCTATATCACAATTCTGTATACTTATAACAAACTGTATAAAATTCTAGGTGTTGAAGTACCTAAAGCAATTACTGTTTTGCATTGTTTTTCATGCACGTGATTTCTTAAAATATATTTAGTTCCTTTGGTGCAAAATACCAAGTACCAATGCCAAAATAAAAATACTAAGAGTTAACTCTGGTCAGGGTCAAAGGGGCATAGTGATTTATTTCTTATATATTACACTCTGGTTTCTTTGTTAAATACCAGAAACATAAATTTACCACAGGATTAGGCTTGCCATTTACTTCATCCTCAATTAAATATTTTTCTCATACAACACTGTTGTTCTTTTTTCCTGATAAATTTCTTTTGAAAGACCAAAAAAAAAAAAATCCATCGTTTTCAACATACAATTAGTGACATACAATCGAATTGCTAAGGAAAGAAAACAGTTTTCATTTAATTTTGTAGGTGATAAGAACTCTTATTGCCCAGAACCTTGCCTTCTCTTTTAGTATTCTTTTATCTGTAAATGAACTCATTTATACATTGATGGTACAAAAGCCCATCATTTACATAACAAGGAAAAGCAGGTAAATTTCAGCAGTACCCCACCCACTGTAAAGTATTAATAATATGCTTCAGCAGTCTTAATTACTTTGGTGACCTTCTTAATTTAACAGATTTGACTTTCCCCATTTGTAATTTTGCAGCAATAATTGGATAACTAGGCAATGCATGTACCTAAACAAATTAGGGCTTTTTTAATAAAACTTGATTATTCACAGTTCATTAAACAAAAAGATGCATTTTAATATTAATTGCAATCACTCCTGCTGAATGTCACTCAGAATTAAATATCATGCTTTATTCTTTATGTTAAGTTTATTCAGAACAGTAAAGAGGTGTATAGAAATGAATACTGAAATTGTACATATTGTACGTATAAATGTATTTATATTTATATTCATACTGTGTCCCCAGAACTGCTTTTTGACTTTATTGAGAAATGCCTGTTATTTTCAGTGGTAGGGAATTATGTCAGTTTAACATTAATTTTCCTTCTAGGCAGTTCTGCAGTAATTTTTATTTTTTAATGGCATCACTGAAAATAATAGTTGCAAACAATATGCTGCCCTTAGATATGAATCTAAAATGTTATGATTGAATAACAGATTAATGCATCAAACATATCATGTGAAGCTGGAATTTTTAAATGTATTTAAAATAATATAGCCCCATTCCCACTGATATAACTGGAAAAAAAGTATGACTTCAGAAATAAAAATATGAAAGTTCCTGTCCTTAGTATGATTTTTAAGAACTTGTTTCTATCAGGGATTTTGTTAATTTACACCGATCTTACAGGTTCAGTTTTAATCACAGGTATCACAGGGATCACAAGGTGTCAGGGGTTGGAAGGGAGCTTGGAGATCTTCATGTCCAACCCCCCTGTCAGAGCAGGATCAGATAATCTAGCACAGGTCACAAAGGAACGCAGCCAGGCGGATTTTGAAAATCTCCAGAGAAGGAGACTCCACAACCTCTCTGGGGAGCCTGTTCCAGTGCTCTGTGACCCTTACAGTAAAGAAGTTCCTCCTCATGTTAAGGTGGTACCTCTTGTGCTCCAGCTTACATCCATTCCCCCTTGTCCTATCACAGGGCACAAGTGAGAAGAGTGTGTCCCTTTCCTCTTGACACTCAGCCCTCATATATTTATAAACATTTATCAAATCCCCTCTCAGTCTTCTCATCCCCAGACTAAAGAGCCCCAGGGGTCTCAGCCTTTCCTCATAAGGCATGTGTTCATCATCCTTGTAGCCCTCTGTTAATGTTCATTACAGTCTTATTCCCAAGATTTAAACTTGTGTGAGATGATACAAAGTTCATGTTGTGAAATAAATGTTAATATTAAAATAAGTAAGAAAAAATGTGGAGAAACACCCCTCTGACAGGAATATTCTTTTTCACCATAAATCTCACAGTCTTTTCTTATTCGGTAGGTAGATTTTATGAAACTTTTGCTCATTGTCTGAATATATTTTCATAACAGTAATAAATTGTATTGGTTTATAGATATTTTGAGCACTTTTTAAACTTTTCAATATCTCTAAACAAAGCATGAATAAAAATTGCATCCTATTACTCTTTGAAAATAAATAAAGAAATAAAGAAGCATAGCCTGCCATCTTACTCTTGAGGAGTTTCCAGTATACATTTTTCCTAACTTAACTTTTCTGTGAGCATTCATATTCATGAAGACAAAGGGTCAGTTGTATATATGACTTAACCACAGGACATTTTTATCCTAGATCCAGATCTAATTGAGGCAGCTGAAATGTGAGCATATCTTGCTTATCCCTGACCTACAATTACTGTCTGTTCTAAAAGTGAGAATTAGTTTGGTCACCCTGCTGTCAGCCCAGGGCATCTTCTGACAAGAGATTTCTAACACACTGAACAGCACTTTACACTAAGTGGTACTAATTACCGGGGCTGGGTAATCAGTTTGACCAGAAGTTGGAAGCAGAACTACAGTCAGGATTCCAGTTGGAACTGCTGACATAATTACTACTGTTTATTTTCATATTTATTAATTCCATAAGAATGGAAATTCTTAAAGACCAAATAATATCCAGTATGTATCTGTGTATTTATTTACAATAAACAGTGCATTTTAGTTGCTATTTGTTACAAGAAAGGCAGTATTTAAAGTCATTTCATAAATAAGGACTAGGAAAAGTTTGGGGTAAAAAGCCTAAGGATATTTCTTCTCCCCCAAACTCTGTCCTTCCTGAAATATTGCATCATTGAATGGAAACAAAAGATATCATTGCAGGAATGGCAAGAAAACAAGTTCACATTTAATTTTTACCTCTAACTTAACATTTGGCAGCTATGCATATTTTTGTTGTGCTTCTCTATTTATATAAAAGGGATGGTAGTGCATGACTTCACACGATGTTATGACAATAAGTTTGTAAGACATCCTGACTCTAAAGATGAGTAAGTCACTCTTAACTAATATTAGTATTATTGCTATATTAATGCTGTATGCCTTGGGGGGTGGAGGGGTGGAATTTGGAAAAAAAATTCCAGTTTCTCTACATTTGTTGCCCCTGAAGTATTTTTCTACTTCTACCCTGTTCACATTCTATCCCTAATTTCCAGGTGCCAATGTACTGTGAAGGAGGTTTCTGAAACATGAGAGTCTATTCTTCTTGGGAAGCCAATGTATGGATTTGAGGGCATGTAAGAGTATGTGTTATTGTTTGTATGGGGTTCTAATTATTCTGGGGAAGATTTTGCAGAAATTATGGAAATAAGCAGGCAGTGAAAGAAAGCCCCTTGTAGCTGTTGCAACATAAGTACACAGTTATTTAAAAAGGCTTTTATGGTACTCTTTCTTTCCTTACACAGTTGGACACTATACAGATAAAGCACCTGTAAGTATAGCATAGTTTTCCCCATTTTCAGGGGTTTGTGCTTTCTGTACCTTATTTGTCTGCTTTCCTTTCCGCTCTCTTCCAACTGACTTTCCTGTGGTGGTATTCTAGTTTTCTATCTTTTTTTATCTTTTTTTTTCCTTTTGTATCTCTGTTGCTTTATGAAAATTAGATCTCTCAGTTTAATTCTGCCACTGATTCCCCTCTAAGTAACCTATTACAATGCAAATTAACAGCAGAGTTAAAATCAAGAGGATACTTTGTATGGGGTTTATCTGATAAAGGCAGATGATTTCAATGTGTCTGCCTGAGACACTATAAGCTGTCTTTACAGACTGAAATAAGTATTTCTACAACATTATTCAATGTATCCTGAGATAACCATTTACAATGGATCAGGTGACTTCTACCCTAAAAGCAAAAAATTCCATCTTGGGAAAGATGGGACTTTTTGATCATGCAATTTAGCTATATTAATAGTGTGAAAATGAAAATCAAAAATTCTTTTCTGTGAAAATGAAGGATACACTCTGCCTTGAACTGGGTAGCACAACAATCAAGCATTTCTAACTTACTAGCTATGTTGTAAATATGAATGTGAAATTTTGTTGAATATTGGAAAAGAACTCTTATTTTTTAAGACAATAACATCTCTTGTTATACAAGTTTACTATGCTTACTTATAAAATAAATAAAATTGTTGTCTCATTTATTTTATTTTCTTTTGTAAAAAAATACCCATTGTTGAAAAATTTGGAAATACAGTACATACACATATACATAAATAGAATTTTACATCTGTGTAAATGTGTTGAATTTCATACAATCAAAATAAAATATAAAGTCAGTGAACACAAACTGATTTATTTTTAAGTGTTTATTATACACACAAATGATATTTTCTTCTGTCCTAGTAGATGTCATGGGAAATATCTTGGCAGAATCTTAAGATTTTGTAGCAATTCCTAGCCTTAGAGGCACAGTTAATAAGATTTTAGAATTTTTTGAAACTTAATAAACTTTATTTATTTAAGAATGACTTAGACTTGATATTATTCATTTGCACACTTTATTATATTTCTTAAACTTCCTTTTGTTTCAGAGGTCGCTTATAGGTGAATTAAATTCATTGGTTCTACAGCTAATAATATATAGCACAGATTGCTTAAATTAATGAGCTTCTACTTCATAATACTAGATAATCACTAGAGAAGTAACTATGACTTTGAACTGCACCATATTTACTTTAATTCTTAATTCAAAGAGCCGTTCATTCGGTCATGTTACATTATAGTAGAACAACACAGTCCACTGATTTTTACATATGAACATTAAATGTCATGTACTTCATATGTGATGTTACTAAACGGGTATTGTAACAATCTTTTCCAACAGAAGTGTAACTGACTTGATGATACATTTTCACTTAATTTAACCATATGGAAATGGTAGCACCCACTGATGACTTTCCTATTCACCTTGAAAATAGTGGGGCAATATGAAGTAGAAATTAGGGTCCTCAACCAATAATTGTAAGGAGAACATCATTCCAACAAGTCCTACACAACAACAACCCTCCAGAACTGCTTAGAGAACTATGAGAGTACTTTAGAACCTGAATAGTATGATTTTCAATATATTTACTATGTTAAAGAGGGGGTTGAAACAGCTTTAACAAGGAAACAAGCTGATGTCATTGCTTAAAACAACTTTACTAACAAAGTATTATTGCCCATAACCAACTATTTTTAGCAGCCAAATTTCACTACATTCCTTTCTAGATTTAAGTTAGGAACTGCTCATCTAAGTTATATTTAATAGCATTCCTAAGCACTAAGTGGAATCTTGAGACATGGGTAAAACTAAAAAAGCTTCTACTCCCTCTGATATCAGGCAATGTAGAATAAAAATGCTCATTGCAATTCAAATAACCCAAACTATAAAATAATGGAAATGAAATAGAATTATTCTTTCTTGTGTTTTATGTGCACCTTCAGGTTATAAGCAGTGAACAGTAACTGTGTAAACAGCATAAAGCATCCTCTAACTAAACTTCACTGGTCTGTTCTAGTTATATTTTAAAAAAAAACAACTTTCTCCTGCTACAGTGGCTCTAATATTTTTGATTCTCCAAGGTAAAATCACATCTACTGCAATTTGAGCGTATTAGTTCTTTAACTGCTAGGCACATGAAAACTATGTGAGTATTACAGTTCATTGTACACTATAATTTTAGTGGAAAGCATAGGTACATTTTATAAGTGCTTTTTGAACTGCAGAAAAATACACCATTTATTATGAAACATTTTAAAATAAGTATCAGGTGTTTTATAAATCTCTCAAGTTCACAGATCTGTAAACCATGATCCACTTAAGTGTCACAGGGAATTATATTTGTTTCTATGCCACTTAGTAGCATAACTGGTGTCAGTAAGCATATCCAAATCACCACTGTATTTGTTTTACTGTTATCTTCACTTTGATCTAAAAAAAAAATAAAATATAACAACTAATAGAAACAATGCACTGCTATGTTGAAAGAAGTAGATCTGAAGAAAGACCAAGCATAAAGACACAATTTTTCCCTAAAAATATGTCAGTATTAAGAATGTCAAAATAATGCATAATGTTGCTCTTCTATAGCTATTGAAGTCTGTTGACTTTGCAAGTAAAGAAAAATTATTATATACAGATTGTTTTAGGTAGGTACAACTATGACATCTTTGCAGTAGAATATTTTGGAAGCCATGTAATCCTGGCCTTCTCTTTAGTTTTTTTTTTGTCATTTTTGAGACAGGAGTTTCATATTATCCCTGCCCCAAATGATCAGTTCTCATATTGTTCCAGATCAAATGACTTTATGAACATCTGGTTTACATTTCTTTTTTAAATGGCATAAAAAAATAAGCATGTGACTGCTGAGAAATAATAATACTCATCTTCTCAAGTGCACGTGTGCACTTTATTTATTTCTTTGGTTCTTTTTAAACTTCAGATACATTACCACTAGAGTGAGAAAATTATGACCCTGTATTGCAAATAAATCAACACAAATACTGAAACCACAATTTTTTTTTTGTCTTACATAAGAATACAAGGCAATATTTTGACAAAAAGGAGAAAGATCCTTCATGCCAAAACATCCAATACGCCAATGGGTAAGGAAATACCATAGAATTAAGCATTTATAAATTGAATCCTTAGTCAGACAAAGCAGGGTTTTAAATTATCTGTTGTATATGTAAAGAGAATGGCATTGCTAATCTTTCAGGTATTTGTTGTTCCTTCTTCTTTCTTTATTTTTTCCCATTTCAATAGACCTGCAAAAATTTAATCCAGATCTTTCTTTTATGCTAACCTTCTGCTGACAAGGAGCTAAATCTCGCAGCTGAGTTGAAAATGTTCTATCAGCTATTTAAACTTAGGACGAAAAAAATGTGTGAAACCATGACCAGACTAGAAAACAGAGAGGCTTTCTGGGAGAAGAAAGATATCAAAATACAAATAAAGATTACTCTTAAACAGATCACCTTCTGATGGGCATTAGAGGAAATTGCAAGTAATGGGTTTATATGCATGTACTGAATATTTTCTATGTTCACAGAACTCCTTTGAAGTTTAGGAAGGAAATTAAATAGCTATCTTTTATCAGTGAAATCTGAGCTACAATCAAATATTGGATACATGCTAAACTGTACAAAAAGGTTGGAGAATAATAAAGATTGCACAAAGATAATTGTATTTATGAAATATTGTTACCTGTACAGAGGAAAAAAAAATATATATGAAATATATATGAGCACTGAAACACTGCAAATGAGAGGGAAGGAAGAGAGCATAAACTAAAGAGAAAAGAATAAAAGCTTTTGGTGGCAGAAGATGGGTTATCCTGCCCGCTTGGAGCACATATGTAAATAAGCACCTATTAAATTAAAACTTCTGAACCTACAGTAGGAGCAGGATGTGAAAACTGGGCTTCTGAAAGAGCAACAGCTTTCTGAGAGTCTTTGTTTTCACACTGCTGTGAAATAAAAATGAAATGTTGCATGTAAGATGAAAAAGAGCAGGCTTTAATTTACTGAGATCCCATCCTTTGAGTTCACCAAAGGATGAGATAGGATATAAAGTCTAAAGTGACAGATGTGATCATCATACAAAGGATGGTATAAAAGGCTGAATTACAATCTTTACACATATACAAGGCTGATGTAAATACATATCCAACACAAAAGGTGAAAATACCATTTTAATGTTTTGAGTAAGGAAATGTCTACTTGTCTTATAACTGGTAGATTGGGATTTATTGGAAAATTGAGAAAAGACGAACATGCTGAAGGCTACTAATCTCTGACTTTTAAAAGCTCTGAAAATCAGGAAATGGAGAAACTGCATATTTGGAATTCACAAAAAAAAGAAAAATAGAAACATCAGCCACTGCTTTTTCAGACAAAGGCTTGAGCAAAAAGAGACTGGATCCAAATGACCTTTGAAGGCACTTTAGAAAGCATTTCAATACAGAAACCTTTGTAGAATCAAAGCTGAGAAATAGACTAGGTTATAAAACTTTTATAAAAGATTCATTTGAAATACTGTAGGAGGAATTGCTAGCTCTAGGGAAACAACTTTAAAAGAAAGTTAAAAGCACTAATCTATTTCTTTTTATTCTATATATAAAACAATGCATTACTGAAGTTATTCCATGTGGAATACAGAGCAGTCTCTCTAATGGAAAAGTTAGACTAAGGTTTTATACTCCAATAAAGACTATACACTTCCCACCTCCTCTTCTGTATAGAAATGGGAACTAATGAATATTCATCTACCCTTTAAAGACATATAACTTAAGAGTTGCATTAAGCTCACAACTTTTTTAATGCCTTCTTTATGTGGAAAAATATCTTACTGAACACCTGCTGGACACCTAGAATGTTGCTTCTCCATACTACAGCTGAACTGTTCTACAGCTGCCAAAATCTTTTCCCACCCTTATGGGGAATAGTCTGTGAACGTCACCTCTCTTCCTGTTTCCCAAATTTTGTGATAATACTTGAGATATCTAACACATAAAAAAAGTTTGTTTCTATGAATGTTTCCCTGTAGTTGAGTTAAAGACTATCTTTAGAGTTGATAGATATCTATTAAAAAAAAAAAACAACGGAACTACCAAATTTTGTAGGCAGCCAGTCTAGTATGTGCTCAAGACAAATGCTCAAGGTAATGTCTCTTTACAATTCCAGTTTCTAGACAGTTGCAGAACACATGAACATCCAAATATCTTCATTGTCAGAAATGGATGGAAGGGGTATACAGAATACTGAACACTTTCAGTGTTCATCACTGGAATAACCAGCCTGTGTCATGTCCCACTCAATCAAGGTGGGGGGAATGAAGGGAGTGACTCAGGTTCAGTGATTCACTTGGGTTAAAGGAGTCTTATACCATAGGTCCAAAAAAAAGTTTCATTCTTAATCTCTTCAACTATAACTACTAAAACTATATATGATGTACTTAAATGTTAGAGAAGGTAAAGAGGAGAGAAAGAAGAGAGAAGAGATGATAGTGAAAGAGTAGGCAAAGGTCCGGATCACCACCCAGGGTTCCAGTGATGTCACCTGGTCCTTTTCTTGGGGATCTTCGATGGTGGGTGCACACCTGCCAGTATACTTGGGTTCTTTTTTATTTCCTGCTAAGAGAGGTGTTGCTTGATGTACCCCTCAATTTGCACAGTAAGCACAGAGAGGTGGTGTTAATTAGCATAGCAAGTGTACAGAGGTGGTAATCACAATTCCTCACATGTGCAAGAGGTGGAAGAGTAGCATTAATCCTTTCCACCAATTGAGTCAGAGGTTGAGAGACCCTGTATTCTATTACCCTTTGCTTGGTAGTCAACAGATATGAAAACTTAGTAAGGTGACAAGGCAGATTATGTTTCAAAGTACTTCACTCCTGCCTTATCTGGCATGCTTTGTCCCCTGTTCTAACCACAAGGATGCTTGTCCTGTCAGCTCATTCAGGTCAGAGTGTTCCTCACACAATGTTTGAGACAGCAATTCATTTGGATCAGAGCTTGACAGCCTGCTGTGCTCATGATTTAATTTCTCCTCAAAAATGTCTTTACTAAGGACACTTTTTCCTAAAAGAACAATGTATACTACAATAATTTCATTATTGCTTTAAGAGATGTTGATCTTTACAACCCTTCAGCTCCCTACTGTTACCTCCTCAGAGAAGAATCATGTAGTTACCTGGTGAAAGGAGGGAGGACACTTCCAATGAGGGAGATTTTGATGAGGACAGAACAAGCACTTCCCAAGCAGTTGCTGCATTGATATTTTTCCATCCCAAATGGAAATTTCTATTCTCGTCAACTGAATTGATCAATACCTCATGTCAAAGCATGTCAAAGCACAATGATTTCATTATGAGAAACTATTGATAGTTTTAACTGCCTTGTTGAAATTAAATAATGTTTGTATTTACAAGCAAAGCTATCAGTTTATGTAACTAATTCAATTTACATGAACTTTCACCACTATTTGGTAAAGCACGGGGATGATGGATTGCAGGAAATATTTCTTTCTTTTGTCTGGCTTACTAAATGGGAAAAAGTACAGGGGTCAGAATTCAGAACTTAGAGAGCAGTTATACAAAAAAAATAAAAGATATTGTTCATATGGCAATTTAGATGTGAAATTGTTAGCCACTATGAAGACCTCTTTCTGGGAACCCAGTGAGTGCATAAAATGGTGTGCATAAACTCTTGCATATGGGAACATATATCCCATTCTCATTCTTTTTTTCTTCCAGAGGATGCTAAACTACTGATATGAAGCCTCAGAATGCTTGTCCAGAACAATCATAAAGAAAATGGAAACATGGTATGTTGCGTGGAGACATCATATGCATAATCATCTCTAGAAAATATGTAGTCATGGACATGCTCATACTGACTCAACTCAGGACCTGTAAACAGCTAAGAGTAAATAGTTTCAGTCATTATTTTGTACCTGTAAAACTGGATTCAGATATGGCTAGGGTTACAGATGAATTTCACATAAGAAAATTTCAGAGGACATTCATGGAGAATAACACTATGGAGAGATGCCCAGTAGTGTTTTGCATCATTTAGCACAAAATAAATACTGATGAAGGACAATGGGACATCTGCTGGCTTTATAGATATATACATTAATCTTAACACTCTACATAGCTGTCAAAGAAAATCTAAGCTATAGAGAACTCTATCTTTCCAGACAAAATTGTAACTGCCTTTTCGAATTAAATATGCAAAGATTCATATCATTGATCACATAAAAATCAGATATTGAATAAATGACTTTTTAATCAAATTCCATGTCTGTATTTCCTGAACAAAACAGCCAGTCACAGCTGTCTTATCCAATACACATGAAGGAGTTTATTCTGTTAGTGCTTCACCTTGTGACTCAATATGGACTAGAGCAGAAAGTTTTCTTCACTTAAATTAATGTCATTTGTAAAAAACACATTCTTCATCAGTATTGAGAAAGAAGCATTTATATTACCTTCAGTTTAATAAAAGTAACAGGGTAGTTACAGGATAACTACATTCCCTCCTTCTTCTGTACCCTAGGCTGCATGTAAGCAACAGCTGTACAGATACTATTTTCTGTTTCTCAACAATACCACTATTTAATTAATCGATTTTTATGTCTCCAGTCTCTTCAGTTAAAAAAAAGAAAAAAAGAAAAAAAAAAAAAAAGAAGAAGCTACTGCTTTTTTTACTGCAGAAAAACTCAGGCATGCATCATTGTTCCTAAACAGTTTCAAAATGTAATGTCCTGGTTTGATTTAGAACAGAACAATTCTGTTCACAAATCAGTGATTCTACTTTTCAGCTCAGTTTCTTCTAACTAACTTCACTTTCTGAAGTTAGAAATGTCTTTTCAGACAGCGTCTGCTTCTAGCAGTGATAATACCGCATGTTTAGAGTTACTACCAAGGATTGGTCTGCCAAGCAAGGTCACTGATAAATCTTGTGTAGCATGTTGCGGGGTGCAGAAAGTAAAAGGCCACACCTGCAGGGAGGAGCAGAGAGGACAGGTGACCCTAAACTGACCAACAAGTTGTTCCATCCTATATATGTCATATTCATTATAAAGCTGAGGGATCATGAGTCAAGTTCCCTTCATCTGAGGAGGACTCTGTCTGTTCTGCCTTTGGTACGTGTTTTCCTAAATCTAGTTCCAGAATACAGAACCTAAATCTGATTCCCATCTAATGCTGAGTCTAGCCTGGAACTTTCCCCAGTGTCTGCTCCACAGAATTAGTGATGTCAGTGATATAGTCAACATCAGGGGGCGGGGTGTGTCAATACTGGTTTTGTATCTATTTGTATATATTCCATTTTATTATTATTTTAACTACAGCTGTTCTAGATTTCTTTTCAGTCAATAAATCTCTCTCCCTAATTCCATTTCTCATCCCCTTTGGGGAGGGAGGAGAATTAACAAAGACCATCTGTTATAGGTCTATCAGACAGCCCTGACCCTAAACATTGACATATAGCTTCACCTTACAAGCACCAATATGCCCATTTCAGCATTGTAGTCTATTTCCTGCTGTGGGAAAAATAAAATGCTTACAGATAGAAAATTTCTGACCACCGACACTGGTGAAATCCAGCACAAAATGAATTCTCTTCTTCCTTCTTCCTCCTGTAAGTCTTCAGATGATTAATGAATAGCAATGAAAAACTGCATTTATATGCAACAGTGGAGCTATGATGTCAGCTATTAATTCTCATCATCAGTGACTACACAGTGCTAAGTATTGTCATTACAACATGATTTTGTGTTGTTGGGTCACAGAATAGACTGCAGAAAATCTTTAAAAAGTGGGATGAAGAAGACTATAAAAGAGTCTGTTTTCTTTATTTCTTTTTAGCTATTTAGCACAGCAAAATAATTTCTAACACACAGAAATTAAAATAAGATTTTAAAAGAAATATTACAAATGAAAGCACTAGACAATGGGAAGGAAATCACTGAAATAAACCCACAGTATTGTTCCAATAGCTATATGAGTTATATTAATTAGCTCACTTGAACAATAATTTATAAATGATATATCCATGTTTTAATTTATCCAGATGCTCTCTCCAGGGTCCCAATATTCATGTCATTGTTTTCAAATTTCTCTTCATCTGAGTAAACCCCAGTTCTGACTTTCCTTAGTTCTCATTATCTCTCCCTCAAAACCATAATCATGTGCGGTGTTTCTGAATGGGGATTTTTCATATCAGGTGTCTAGCCCATGATCAAACCCATTTGCTTGCCTTAGAAGACACTTGTTCAATACTTCCAAATAATTATATGCTTATTAAGTTCCCCACTAGCCCTTTAATGGATACTCTGGCTTATAAGCCTATTTAAAAAACACAACAAAGTTGAAAAAATAAGATAAAGATTTTGTAGAAAAATCATTATTTATAATGGTCTAAAAGAAATAAGCAAATATATTAAATAGTCAATATCTAGATGTCATTCTTTTCTTAATCTTTTGTCACTGTTCTTTCTGATTTTCCTAGGTCTTTTTCCTGAACTTATCACAGCTTTCATTTTTATTGCAGAGAAAGGGATGCTCTAAGCAGTTCTGATGTTTCTCCAATATCCACTCATATTTTTTGACTTAATCAGACACAAATCCTGTCTCAATTTCATCCTCCTTCAGAAGATTCTTTGACCTATCAAACCTGTTTCCCCAAAGTGGTAACAATCTCTTAGTCTATTTTTTTATCATTTTGAATAGAAGGTCACTAGTATTTACAGTTACATGCACTTAGTTGATGATTTGCTTCTATAAAGGCACATCCCACGATTCCCTCCACTGGCCTTTTATTCTGTTCCTGTGCTGCTGTATTAGCACAGACAGTTATTTTGTCACCTGTTGAACTGAGTCAAAAAGCAGATTGAGCTGGTGAAAGAGAAAACATACTCCTCTGAAACCAAAGCACAAACTGTGCTCCTCAACAGATAGTACAACAGCCTACAACAGCAAGGGTCTAATGAGGAACTGTAAGAAAAAAACCTGTTGTGCTATTTTTGTTTGGTTGGTTGGTTTTTGGTGTGTTTTTCTTTTCCTGATGATGTGGAGTTAAATACTTGTCAAATTATACTTTAACTATTCTGTATTTTAGGTTATTATGGAGGCTACTAAAATAAATAAATAAATAAAAATGGCAGAAACGGGATATAAAATCAGGAAAAAAAGGCATTATGGATTTATATTAATATTCCTATAAAAATATACTCTAATCTGTCAGAATATTTTGTTCCTTTTTGTGACTGCAAAACATTTATTTTAGCAAAAACATAATTTATATGGCAAAAAAAACCCCTACAAACCAAATAATTTAAAAGTGGTCAGTTTGTCTCAGAAAAAAAAAAACAACTTTTTTTTTTCTTAAATTGGTCTGAGGACTTGAAAAATAAATACTTAAATTGTATTAAACTTGATTTGAAAACCCTTTTTTTTTTTTTTTATTTACAGAAAGAAAAATGTGCATTAATTATCTACCTAATATTCTTCTTTGAGTTTCAGAAGCACCAATAAAAATAACAAGGCACACGGAAAGGCAGACATTTTTAAAAAAATAGAAAAATCTTGCAATTTGTAACATATTAAGCACTTTGTTTAACCTGCAAGACAACTGTCAATGATCACAGAGTAATAAACTGAGTATTGACTCACATTCACCATATTAGTTCATAGCACAAGGATAAGAAAAGCCATAGTTCCTCAAAATAGAAGTAAATGGATTCCTAGAGAATGTAATATACAATCAAATCAGTGCAGATAATTCTTTTGCAGTGATATCTTTTTTACCATCTACCAAATATAAAAAATAAGAAAATCACTACTGTGACCAAAAAAAAAATCCAAAACAACAACAACAATTTATTCATTTTGTTCTTCATTGAAGAAATTTTATACTTTCTGCAGTTAAGAAACACCAAGGAAACAAAAAATACTTACAGAATTTACAGAACTGTGATGTTTTGAAATCTCCACTTGTGCTTATAGAGACAACATAGGTATGGGTTGCTGGAAGAAAGAAATTTTGGCTCCAGGACAACATAAAATAAGTCCTTTCTTAACACAGAAAGAGAAAGTCTTATTTGGATGGTGAAATAATTCCAAGAAGTGGTTCTAATAACTTACTTTTAAGTTATCCCTTAAGACTTACTCTTAAAGGCTAAATATCTGGCATGCCTTTGAAAAAGCCCATTTCACAGAGACATATTTTAACAATTAGTGATTTGAAAGAAGAGAATATTTTTAATGTGTTCATAGAATACAAAGATCAGGTTGAAACTGTATGTGTGAATGTTAAATGTGTAATTGCAACATCTCTTAATATGTGGGTAGAAAATATCTACCTTTATGGACCCAGCCACATGTATTAGAAGATTCAGGTATCTAGAATTTTTAGTACTTTGAATGAAAGCAATTTAGAAATAAATTGAACCAAATAAAATAATAACATTAAAAAATATTCCTTATCTGATATTAACCAAAAATTATATGCTGACAGCTAGAAAGTCAGTCCTTATTGTTAAAAATGCCTTCAAAAAAGTTGTTTCATTTTATAAACTATTTATAATGACAAGGTCATTATAGTTAGGAAAATATTTCTAAATAGTCAAGAATATAGCAACAACTGCCTGTATAAGTTAAATAAATAATGACAGTGTGAAATGACAATTAAGATCCTGTACCCAATAGTCAGTATGTCATTCATCATGAATATATTTTAAAATAGAGAGTCAAGCAATAAGTCTGTCAAGATGTCAGTTCTTTTCGTTCTTTCTACTCCTTCTGTAGTTTCTTTTGGCCTTACCCCTCTTCACTCTATAGAATCATAGAATGTATTGGGTTGGAAGAGACCTCTAAAGGTCATCTAGTGCAACACCCCTAGAATAAGCAGGGACATCTCTGACTAGGTCAGGCTGCTCAGAGCCTCCTTAAGTTGGGCTTTGAATGACTCCAGGGATGGGGCCTCCACCATTTTTCTGGGCAACCTATTCCACTGATCTATCACCCCCATATTAAAGAACTTTTTCTTAATGTCGAACCTAAATCTACCCTTTGCTAGCTTAAAGCCATTAAGCCTTGTTCTGTAACTACAAACCCTTGTGAAAAAATACTCCCCTGTTTTCTTATAGGCCCCTTTCAGGTACTGGAAGGTCACTATAAGGTCCCTGTGGAGCCTCCTCTTCTCCAAACCCAACTCTCTCAGCCTGTCTTCATAGGAGAGGTGCTCCAGCTCTCTAATAATTTTTGTGACCCTCCTCTCCCATCTTATATTGATAATGCTGGTTGCCCCAGCCCAGATACAAGACCCTGCACCTGGCCTTTTTGAACCTCATGACCTTCACCTGAGCCCACCTCTCCAGCCTGTCCAGGTCTCTCTGGATGGCATCCCATCCCTCTGGAATATCAACTGCACCACCGAGCTTAGTATCATCAGCAAATTTGCTGAGGGTGCACTCAATACCAGTGTCTATGTCACTAATGAAGATATTAAACTACATTGGTCCAGTGCAGACCCTTGAGAGACACCACTTGTCATGTTTTCCCATCTAGACATCAAGCTATTGACCACTACTCTCTGGGTGTGTCTATCCAGCCAATTTCTTATCCACTGAACAGTCCACCCATCAAACTTATGTTTCTCCAACTTAGAAAGGAGGACGTTGTGGAAGACAATGTCAAAGGCCTTGGCAAAGTCAAAGACTGATGACATCCACAGCTCTTCCATTGCCCACTAATACAGTTACTTCATTGTAGAAAGCCACCAGATTGGTCAGTCAGGATTTGCCCCTGGGAAAGCTGTGCTGACTCTCTTGAATCACCTTTCTGTCCTCCACAAGCCTTAGCAAATCTTCTAGGAGGATCTGTTCCATCATCTCCCCAGGCACAGAGGTGAAGCTGACAAGTCAGTAGTTCCCAGGGTCTTCCTTCCTACCCTTTTCAAAAATGGGTGTGATGTTTCCTTTCGTCCTGTCACTAGGTACCTCACCTGACTGCCATGACTTTTCAAATATTATGGACAGTGGCTTTGCAAATGCATCAGCCAATTCTTTCAGTACTCTGGGATGCACCCTATCGGGTCCCATGGACTTGTGTATGTTAAGGTTCCTCAGGTATTCATGAACCTTGTCCTCAATGACTGTGGGAGCGACTTTGTCTCACTGATCCCTGTTTCTAGGGACATCCATTTGAGAGCTGTGAAGAGAGAAGTTGCCATTGAAAACTGAGACAAAAAAAAATCTCAAAAGACATTTACTGGCTTTCAAGATCAAAGCTGTACAAGTGGTGCTAAATAATGTCTATTAACATCAGGACATAGATGACATAGGACATTGACTAAGGCAAACAAAAGTTGAAAAATGACACATCACCTATCTAAGCAGAAACTGCTACTATAAAAATAGACTTAAAAAAAAAGAGGTTTTTAAATTCTGTATATAGAAGATTCATTTGAAATGGAGAATTAAATCATGATCAGGATATATAACACTAGAGAAGAGTATTCTTATACAATATAATTTGTCCCTTATTCTGACATTATGGCTCTGGTTACTGACAGAAAAGCAAGAATAGGTTTTTACCAAATACACCTAGAAGTCCTTTAAGAATGCTTGCCAATACTTCTACAATTGTTGTCATGATTTCTAAATAATCTTTACTCCACCACACAGGGTAGCCACAGCTGCAGTCTGAATAGGATAGCAGGAGCTGGTGAAAAATAGTTGTGCTGCCACATGGCTTCAACTTTATCATATAAGCAGGAATCATGTGTCACCATCTGGTTCTTATGATGGGGCCAAAATGTGCATTTCACTTCTTCAGCAAAGCTCTCTCTGTTTCTCTTGATTTGTTATTGACCTTGGATGTGTTAAATGTCTTTGTGACTTCATTTCCTTGTCAGCAGAAGAGGGATGGTAACATCGACAGTATGTTCTGATTTTGTGAGGTTTAGTTAATACAAGTGTGGCACAAATGTATTTATCAACAGTTATATGCCTCTCATCACCATGTTGTAAGAGACCTGTTCAATACTGAAGTTAAATTTGAAGCTTACATTACTCTACACATTCTAAAAATAACAGCAGGCAATAAGGCACAGGCAACTGATGATGTATAATGTCCTTGCCATCTTGAAAGGATGCTGTGATCCATAAAGTTTGTAGGTTGCATGAATTGAAAACCTCGCTGGGTTACAAGATTTATTCTACATTTACTTCTTGATAGGCACATGAAATTAAAAACACTACAGAAGTTCCAGGTATTGCATCAAGTACTGAGTAGCTGTATCTTAGCATTTTGAATCTGAAAAATAACTTCTGCAAAGGTATTGAGAATATTTTTTTTTGTTATCTTCCATCAATTTTAGAGTTCAGCTCCTCATCTGATGTAAATGAGTTTTATTTAACTTCAAGAAAGTATTAAATGCATCAAAGGTGTCAGCTGCTGACATGAACATCAACAAATTCCTGTGTTATTTCCCTTGAGATTCAAAATGCAGGTAAATCTGGAAAAGTTTGGTTGAAGATGAAGTTTGAATCTCTCTCTAATTTAAAAATGATAGCAAATTTTCAAAGTCAATATTGTACAATCACTCTAAAAAGTTAACGAAACATTTTTCTGATGATATAGTATAGTATTTCTGCAGTAGTATTAAGGACAAATGAAATAATATTTCCTCTGTGTGTGAATAGGAAAGAACTGACATGGTCAAGGTTATACACCTTTGCTTTTCATAGATGATCTTCAGAGAGGTTATATGTCATAGCAGAAATGTAAATATTGCAGCTAAAATTTTGGGGATGCTGGTCATGTGTAATATGTATCAGTGAGATAAAAATGGTATATATATGGTTGTCATCCCTAAATATCCTTTTGTAATCTTTAACCTTTCGGAAGAAATTCCACTGTTCTATTTTGAGATATACTAGGGAAAAAAAACAATTACAGACAGTAATAAGGCTCACTTCAACAGGTTTTAATACTGTATCTTTTAAAATTACTACTGCAATCAGTGTATACAGTTGTAGAATGAGCTTTTTCAACACTAAGGGCATGTCAGACTATCCTTGCTGTTATGAGAATGGCTGTATGGAGATTTAGTTAGTCCCATACTACCCTTTGGGGTTTTTGTTTTTTTTTCTCTCTCTTATGTGTTTTTACTTTTTGCTTAAAAGTTTACCCTAATCCTAGGGAATGAGAGTAAATGTTACTATTCTTCTCCAGGGAGCACTTACTGAAAGTTCATCAGCTCCCCTCCTTTCTGTGCAATAGGACTAGGGACAATTCAGCTTTCAGAGTTGTTTTTATGTCCTTTTACTATTTTGGTTTTGCTGTTGTAGGAGCAAAGTCTCACTTTGCATACCCACAAGTTTCAGTACAAAATCACTTTCAACTATTTGTCAATGCAGTGTATTGATATAATAGAAGATTTTCTATTGTATTGTATTGTAATTTCTATTGTATTGTAATTAGCACTGAAAAACGGGACAGCGCTTAATGAGAAAAGTAATTACATAGAAAATGGAAGAAAAAATGATGTATTCAATAATGCTAACTCATTTCTATCCTTTCATACTTGTACATGTAATATAAGTTTCCTTTATCCAACTTCCCTTTAGGTCAACACACTGACTCTGTGAGCCCACAGGACAGACTTCTTTGTGCCAGGCTTAACCTTTTCATAGGCGCTGGACTTCTAGGGGAACTAAATATTTAACTACATTCAGTTATTAATGTCCCTGAAAAGAGAAATACTTGAGACTTTATAAATTTATGTCAAAATATATTGGTTACATTCCCTTGTTTACCTTTAGATCACAATAAATTAACATGTATATGTGTGAAGCTCTAGCTGGTGACCTCTTCAAGCTAATAAAGCTTGACATTTTAATAGGATAAACAAATGTTTTATTTGTATAGTGTAGAGTATTTTACCATCTATCAGATATGAGTTTCTTAGATGTTTCTTCTTTATATAATGGAGGTAGAACTCATGTTTGCTAGATGACCTATTATTCTGCTGATTCATTGAATGTGTGTTATAATTTAAAGGTCAGGGCTATCCATTAAACTTATCAACATGGTGCAGGATACTTTAAATCAAAAACATTCCTGCATGAGCTTCATTAATTCTATGGCATAAATGCTAAAACAATAGTGAGAAAAGTTAATCCTCCAAGATGAAGGATTGCAGCCTGTGACTGTTACGGCTACAGATCTGCAATGGAGTTGAGTCGTAGGTATTTCCCAAAGAAAGTATGTAGGTAAATTTTTAATGGATCTTACCTTTTTTTAAATTATTTATTTATTAAATAATATAATTAGGTAAAATAATTTAAGAGTTAGTTCCAGGAATGGGGGGCATAACTTCAGTTTTTTACTGGGACACAGAGTGGATTAAAATAACACACTTCATACCTGATTCAGCTTTCAGATCATTTTTGTGAGGTGATTTAACTAAGATACTTAGGCTAAACTATAGAGCAATCATATACTTAGCACCTTAGCCTAATACTAATGAATTCATAGACAATAATAGATTGGTCATGTATTACACTGAATCTCTCAATTATGCTATTTTTTAAAATTTCTTATAAACAATGAAGAACATCTAAATAATTTGATATTATAGCCAATATTATTCTAGGATATATGACAGTTTGTAGCAGTTATGTACTATGAGAAGAATGGATATCAACTGAATAGCTTAATTTGTACTGTTATATTAATCTGTTGTATAAACTTGCTATTTACTGTGATTCTCTTAATCTCTAAATCAAGTATGAGGAGACTTGTATGACTTTTTTTTTTTTTTCCTGATGATTTCAGAAAATGGAGGTGGACTTCAAAGCAGCATGCAAGTGACCAAAATATATTGACAATGCAAGTCTTCTGGAAATATTTATTTGTGGGTGACCTTTAAAAAGTATCTTCTGCCTCCAGGCACACACATGCTATTTACACTAATCCTCTTAAGTTTCCCTTACGGCTCCAATGTGCTGCTGTTTCCCCAGCATCCCCTTCCATCTTTGGACCTCATTTCTCTGTTTCAGATTTATTTTTTAATTCTGATAGCAGCTGCTAATGGGGCTATTTTTTCCTATAATGTCTACTAGGAGCGTACAACTGATTTCGAAAGGCTCAAGATTAGCTTTATGGAGTACAGCCAGATAATTAGAAGGCAGCATCCCAAAATGGTTTTGCAGATGAGTTGCTTGGAGGTAGAGTGAAGACTATAGAGGCTAGAAAATCCTATCAATAGTGCTTAAGAGACTAAAAGAACATTTAGACAAGAATAGACTTTTTTTTTTTTGCTATTGTTATATCTACTCATGTTAATGTTATCAATAAGTGCTTTTCTAATAATAAGGAAATAACTTATTCAAAGTTATATATTAAACAACAATAAGGAAATAGTTTTTCATTGACATCACTTTTATTCTGTGGAGTGTGGGTTTTCCCCATTTCAATTGCTTGTACAAGCCTGATTCTAGTTAGAGTTAACTAGAAATATTCACCCAGATAGTACTGATAAAATCTCTTTTAAGAAATACAGACATGATCTCAAAAATATTGTAGACAGAAAAATAATAAAGATAATTAAATTACTAGTTATTAAGTTAATATTTTCATGTTTTCTTTGTAATAATTAAGAAATAATGTCAGTTTTCATAGAGGAAAAGTAAGTATGAACTTGTGATTCCTATTGTATGCTCTATCAAGCCTCTTAACCATAGAAATTCCCTGGTTATTCATATAGTTGATACTGTAAAATATATTAATAACTCATCTGTCATGGTGGTGAGAAATCTAAAATATGCAACTTCAGAAGAAGCTTAAGACATCTAGATAAAGTGGTTACAATATTTTTCTTCATAATCAACTGAAGAATATCATGAACAGACTCCACTGCATGGACATATCACACTAGAGCATAATACCCTTGAATGGAAAAGATCTGGAGAAGAAAAGTAAATGGAGATACATTTCAGAAAATAATTTTCTTCAAATATGAAATATTAAAAAAAAATGAATTTTATTTCGTGAGAAATCTAAAATATGCAACTTCAGAAGAAGCTTAAGACATCTAGATAAAGTGGTTACAATATTTTTCTTCATAATCAACTGAAGAATATCATGAACAGACTCCACTGCATGGACATATCACACTAGAGCATAATACCCTTGAATGGAAAAGATCTGGAGAAGAAAAGTAAATGGAGATACATTTCAGAAAATAATTTTCTTCAAATATGAAATATTAAAAAAAAATGAATTTTATTTCTTGGGCAATGGCCTGCAACTGAGAGCTTATCTATTTAAATCTGAAGGTTTAAATGTATTCAGGAATAGAAGAGCAAATATTCCTAGGAGTACAAAGTCCCATCTATCTAGTAACATGTAAGAAGGTGATGAAGCTTCACCAAATCTACAAGGATGTCAGTGTACATGCTTGAAAAAATCTATCCCCATGTTAGACTTGGAAAGTAGACAGTATGGGGAAGAGAAGGGAAAAGCTTGCAAGAATTACGAGACATGTAATTGAGGTTTTATTTTGGGGAGTTGAGAGAATCGGGAATCAAGGTAGCAAGCATGGCACTTGAATGTGGAAGAGTACAAGTCATGACATATGAAAACAAGAGAATATGGATCCTTCAAAGTTCAGCCTCTTCTGGTTTACAAGTTCTCTCTCCTATATTCATTCTCTAGTGGTAAACTGAACTTGCATGAGCATGTTTCCCACTTGAAGGGCCTCCCTTTTTAAACTGTGAAGCTTTGTGAAACTTGAAAGAACAAATAAACTTAGAACTCTCACATCTCTGTCCAAACTGGTTGATATAAAATATAGGTGGGGTTTTTTTGTTTGGTTGTTTTTTTTGTGTGTGTTTTGGGGTTTTTTTTTAGGTTTATGATCAAATAAATTGTTTCACTGTCAAAATAGACTTAACAAAACCCCAGAAAATCCAGAATTCCCTTCTTTGAGTAGATGTTCCAGCTGTAGCTCACATTTCAGCATTCTCATAAATCTTGAATTCTTTCCTGCATAGTGACATAGCTTCAACAGGAAAAAATAAGAGTACTCCAAAAGACATGAATAACTTACAGCCTGATGGTTATGGCACTTAAAAGTAAGGGATAGCTTGTAAAGAGTCAGATCCTGTCAGTGTGTATTAGTCATGCTCTAGGAATGCCTCCCTGATTTGAGTCTTGCCTTTGTCAAAGATTCCTGGGTTCAATGCACTTTCCAAATGAAAGGAATTAAAATCTTTAACTTCTGCTGTCCTAGGAATGTTTTTACCATGCAATGACTACTACTCAGGCTGAATGCAAAGTTGTGGGTGTTTAGTTATTTAATTTTGGCAGGCAAGAAATATTAGTAAGACCAAAAAATGCTAAAAGAAAGGACACTGAAGGAGAGGACATAAGGTTTCTAACCCGTTGGTTATGAAAATCAGGGAAGAGGCATGGTCTTGAAGTAGGTTAGGCTATGGGAAAGAAGTGTCTAAATGTCTCAATTTCTTTCTAAATGCTTTAAGCATTATGTTTTCTAGAAATGTAGTTGAGACACCAGTCTTTAGTTAAGAAATCTGAACCCTGGATCAAGGGCTGAGAAAGTGGCATACATATGGCTAAGGAAAGTACTTGCAATTTGAAAAGAAAAGCCTCTAGTTGCAGTTTTCTCTGATTGTGTTCTAATGTTCTTTTCCTTAGATTGTGGCTTTTTTAAAAAAACAAGACTTAAACAGTCTTTGCCATATCACACTCTCTTTCCTCATCAGTAACTTCAAAACAGAATAATCTCAAACAAATGTTGCATAGGATGAAAGCCTCAAAGTTAAAATGTTCCTTTGAATTTCAAGAAAAAATGACAGATTAAAAAAATAAAATATTTCTTCTATTAGGCTGTCCTATCAGTACACATAGTCAGACTGCCAGTCACAGCAAGCAGTGTTCTAAACTCACTGAAACACAAGTGATATCTGTCACTAGTAAAAAGAAAGTAAGTCAGCATTTCTATGAAAGGGCTGGAAGAAACAACGTGAAGGGGTGGAAAGGGACAGTTCTAAGGTCAGGCTGTCATGGGAATTATATTAAGTGGGAACATAAACCACCTGAGCAGGAGTTAAACTTTGTTGCTGTAGTTCATCATGGAAAAGGTTGTATTTCAGTGCCATTTTAAGGACAAACTTACACAGACAGAAATAGAAAACTTTGTAGAGTTCACATTCTAAACTTCTCAAAGTCCATGCAGCTAATGCATCTTTCCAAACTATGACTGGCTCTGCATATAAGTGAGATGTGGTGGGTTGGCATTGACTAAGGGTCAAATTCTCAGCCTCTCAATTCATAAAAGCAATTTATTAGTCTTTTTATTTTAATATTCAGCTGTTGGGAAAATTGTTCATCAGCATTATGTTTCATGGAAGTACATTCAGACTGCAACATTACCTTACAGAGCTGGTTTACCTTTGTTTAAAAAAACAAACAAAAAAAAGTCAATGAAAACTAGAAAGTTTGTCACATTTTGGGGTATTGAAAATATATGGTGAGATTTTAACCTTTTATTACACAGAAAAATTTTGTTGAAACCACACTTGTGCTTCTTCTAGTGTGTTCATGACTCAGAACCAATTCACTAGTTAAAGAAATTAAAATGGTGCCTGACATTTAAAAAGTCTGTCAGGATTTTCCTTCCTTCACTGAGTCTCTCCTTTAAAAAGCATTTTCTTCAATGCTCTGAGTTTTAAATGTAGGTACCTGACTTAGACAAAAAAAAAATTAATCACTTCAGCCCTATACTTCATTTTGTCCATCTTTTAAATTTTCTATTAAAGAGGCATTTTCATTCTCTTGGGTATTTTTCCCTTCCTATAGGGCATGAAAACAAGTCTTAAAATATTCTGCTAGATTAATTTTCTCTTTTCTAGACAGCAATAGCTATTAATCCCTAGCCTATGCCCTAAAATCTTAAACGACTGAGATAACACTATTTGGATAAAAATGCAGATCTTTTGGAGGTTGTTGAGTAGCATTCAAATTTGTAGCAGTGTTAGAGTAATCTTATACTAAAAGCAAACAAA
Source organism: Chloroceryle amazona (assembly GCA_027560015.1). NCBI lineage: Eukaryota > Metazoa > Chordata > Aves > Coraciiformes > Cerylidae > Chloroceryle > Chloroceryle amazona. Next base: position 12,568 of record JANHFX010013781.1, on the reverse strand, counting down.
CTCTAGCTCTTTTAGTGTTTCTTTTATGGGCATAAACTGTTCAAACTTCAGTTTAGGAAGAGAGAGGCAACATGGTAAAAGCCCTGTGGCTTTTCTGCTTTGGGGACCTGATTTCTTCCCTTTTTCTCCCAGCCCTCACTATTATTTATGCTATTATGCAGCACCTAGCATATTAAATCAAAGTGGCTAAAGAACAGACAGGGAAATATTAAAAAAAGCTATGCATTTTATTGTATTTTTAATATTAAATCAATTATATTAAATGATTCAGTATACATATGAAACATCTGGATGAAAGTGTAATCAGCTAAATCCATATTCATATGTGTCAATAAAAAGCACAGTCTGAATACTGATGCAAGTGCTTCTGAAAATATCTTACCTTGATCCTTCTTAACTTTTCAAATGATTGTGTAAAGCATAAAATGTTAAGTTTTTTAGTACTGAATAATTGGGTTAGATGGAAAGAATATGAGTTTATAGAAGCTAGAGATTAGCTCATGAAGAACTCCATGAATTTAGGACTACATTGCATTGATGATATCCTTTGAGAAAGAAAACTACAATTAAAAAATTAAATACAATTAAAAAGATCATATGTTGAGATAAGAACAGGGATATCATTCACCAATTACCATAATGGGCAAAAAAAGATTTGACTGAATTTAATTTAATTTCTTTCTAGTTAAAACAAATAAAGCCAAAACCACCTTTCCCTCACAACTGTCTTCTTTCTAAGTTCAATTTTCTCCTAACTCTTCTACCTCCTCCCCCAAAGTGTCATGGGAATGGGGAATAGGAGCTGTGGTCAGTTCATAAAGCTTCATATCTACTACTCCTTCCACCTTACACTCTTCCTCTGCTCCAGTATGAGATCCCTTTGTTGGAAAATAGCCCTTCTTGGACTGCTTCAGCATGCATCCTTTCCATAGGGTAGAGTCCCTGAGGAACAGACTGTTTCAGTGTGGCTCCCATGTGGGTTACAGGTCCTTCATGAAAATCTGCTCTAGTGTGTGCTCCTCTCCTCTTAGCTCCTGCCAGGAACCTGTTTCTATGTGGGCTTTCCATGGTCTGCAGCTTCCTTCAGGGCATATTCACCTGCTATACTGCAGGGTCCTCCACAAGGTACAGGTAGATACTTGCTCCTCTGTGGTCTTCCATGGGCTTCAGAAGGACAACTTGAATCACTGTGGTCTTTGCCATGGACTGCAGGATAATGTCTTCTCCAATGCCTGGAGCACCACCTACCCCTCTTTTTCTGTTCTGGGTATTTACATATCTTTTTCTCACATTTTCTCAAGCTGCTACACAGAATTTTTAGCTCTCTTTACAATGTTAATACAGAGGCACCACTGGTATCACTGTTTATTTCATCTTTGGCCAGTGGTGGGTCCACCTTGGAGCCATCTGGTACTGTCTCTGACATGGGGACAGCTCCTAATGTATTCTCTTAGAAGTCTGTAACCTCCTTGCTACCAAAACTTTGTCCCATAAACCCAGTATAGATTCTAAAAGCTTACATATTAATACTGGCATTCTTGTGCAGTATCTAAGGCCTTTGGATATAACTTGTTAGAACAGAGTCAATTCACTGTAAAATACGTCTGATTTTCATAGAGGTATGACCAACTATTTTATCTCTTATTCACATACCAGTCAAACATGATGACCTTCTGTTCTTTTGAACAACTGCATGATTTTTCAGCAATGTCTCATAAATCTAATGAATAAATTTTCTACAAGTTATATCATGGAAGAAATACTGTAATAGGTAACTCATTTCCAAGAAAAAGAAACACCGAAAACCATAGATACCAAGAACATCAATTCATATATTACTACTGACACATTCCACTTTTGATGATATACTTGGTTGACTTGGATTGTATTTGTTTTTCAAGGCCAATCCTCAGGAAAGGCAGCTATATTTGAGGGGGAAACAATAGTATCAAAATGTGTTGCAAATTTTTCCTCTTTTTTCAAATTCTCTTGCAGATCACAGGAAGATGAATATGCAGTTTCATATTCAATAAACTATTCAGTTTGGCTCAGGTTTAAAAAACAAATGAATTAAAGTGCTTCTCATCCAGCTGAGAGCAAAACACATGAAATGAACTTCAGAAGTCTTCTATTTCCCAGATATCAAGGACTGTAGGAGGATGACAAAAATATACAGGTTATATCATAATGAAACCATGTCCTGGGTAACTCCTTTACAACTCTCCTCCAGTGGTCCTGGACTTCTGGGAATTCCAGAATAAGTGCAGTGCTTCCTTTTGGTTATGATCAGAAATGTTGTATGCTAAAGCACTTCATTTAGAGACTAAAATATTTAAAAGCTATGGAATCAAAGCAAGCAAACAAGTAAACAAAAAATCCCACAGGTGAACAAACAGAAAAAGTCAAGAGCCTAAAATAACTCTCTAATCTCTTTTTCTAGAAGAGTATCTGTGAAAAGACCTCAGTGTTTCTTCCTCTCTAAATTCATATTTGATTTAATTTAAACAAAAGAAATAAAAATAGTCTGAACTACCGCAAGAGAAAGACAAAAAAAAAAAACCTAGAAAATAAATCTTTTTCCTTCCCGCTGTATTTCTATAATTTGAACATATTACTTTCAACTCTTTGCATATAAATTTCCTCTATCTTTTCTGCTCTGCTTTCGTACTGCAGACTCCCTGATTAATTTCTTCACCCATCTTACCCTACCCTCTGATTCAAATAGTCCTCATCAAATCATGTCCAATTGTTTCTGTTGAAGCAGTAATCTCCTCGTACTTCTTTGTTTCCTGAGGATTTAACCTGATAAAATGCGCTGTAGCAAAGACTATACATAAAACAGTCAGCCCCTCTATTGCTCAGTGACAGTCTGCATAACTGAACACTATATACTTGGTCTATACAACACCATAAATGGGCTGCATACTTTTACTATTTGTCATAGATTGGGATTTATCTATTTTGATATGTATTTTTTTTCCTTATACCCTATTGTCAACTGTATTATATAGCAGCACCAATAAAAATGACAATTACAGTAAGGGTCCTGTTTTGTGACCTTGAAACAGAAACCATTTGAAGTTTTGCAGCATTATCAAAATAGTGTTCTATTTTTCACATTCTCCTTTGGGATCCTTTGTTTCAGAAATATTCCCCACTAACTTACAGTGTTGTGAGTGATTTTTTCTGGTTATCACTGATCACTGAAGACACTTTCTCTCCTGACCCCTATAACACTAGCTCTCAAATTGATTTATGAAGCTTTAGTGGATGTACACCTTGTTAGCCTTTGGCTGCCTCGTGGAAATTGGCAGGAGTGCCAGGCTCTGTGTGCAAATGCTGCAGTGACCTAGTTATATGGATCAACACAACTTTGGTAAGGCAAACCTTAAGCAGTTTTTTTGAAACTACCTTTAACTTACAAGGTTACAGTAAAATGCAAATAAAATGTTTATTTACAGCATCTGATAAAGACAGTATAGTTAGAGATGCTTAGAAAAGACAAGTGAAGGAAAATCAATTCTTAATTTACACTAACATGAAATATAAAAGATCTTTTTGTCTGCTCAGTACTTGACATTTCAAGCTGCATTTGTCAAGGACAATCACGTCTTTTCCCGGCTTTAACAGTTTTGTTCTTGGAGTCCTCTCAGTATCACGTTCAGATTTGAATCTTTTCTTCCATCTTTCTATTTAGCCACATACTCCAGTGCAACCTGCAGCTGTTTTGTTATGCTATTTCCATGCAAGGTGACAGCTGTGAAGACCCCTTAAAAGAGAATTTCCTTATTCGGTAGGGAATGTTCCAGAAATGCTGCATTTATTCGGGGGGGGGGGGGAA
>JANHFX010013778.1:43205-83626 GCA_027560015.1 Chloroceryle amazona | reverse complement strand
CCCCTGCCCGCCCTCCCGCCCAAACAGTCGATAAACCTCAACGCATTGGGGTGCAAAGGGCTGAGTGTTGCAAGATTGCTCTGCATGGGGATGCGTGTGCAGCTTCCCGGGCACCCAGTTAAACCAGCCTGAAGATTTTGTGCACGGAGTAAAAAAACCAAACCCAACCCTAAAAATTAAAATAGGACAAACCCGCAATTGTGGTGGTTTTTCACTGAAAGTTAAAAGCTCGATTCCTGGTCTAATTTAGGGTGTGCATAGAGCAAATGATTGAAGGGTTAACTTCACTATTTCTGCCCTGTAAGGTTTTTCTCCCAAAAAGCTTTAAAGCAAAAATGTCAGGCAATGTGTGCGGTGAGCTGAGATGTTTATTTGTGAGACTGCATACAACTTTGTTTTTACCCAATAATAAAGTTTAGAAAACTTTGATTGTGTTAAATGTAATCTGGTTAAGAAAAAATGCATTTCGTGGTGGAAAAGAGCTTTCCTAAAATGTAAGCCTTTTAAATAAGGTTATGCTTTATGCTAAATTTTATGTTATTTTTTTTTCTGAAGGACAGTTGAAGTACTTGTCTAATAAAGTTATGGACTTTATTAGTGCACAGTGATTTTAGGACAGTAATTTTTCTGTAAAGAAATGTTATAATTGGTGAAAACTATTGTGTTATTTCTTGTCTAGCTTGAATTAGTTTTGTTTGAGAGAAAGAGGCGTGATTTTGTTAAGATGAGTGTTCCGTATCCTTCAACTTTTCTTTCAGAGTGGAGGAAACTCCCTTAATCTTGGGGACATTTTTTTTACTTGCCTATTGAATGATAGAATGCACATCTATCAAGAGGATTCAGTGTCCAGCCCAGAAGCTGTTCTACTCACTGCTTTTTCCCCTCCCCTCAGTGCTAGTCAGCAGTGCCTGTGGGCAGTTTGATAAGACTGGGGTTTACATTTCAGCTTTTTTTTTCTAGATTTAGAAGAATTAAGGACGTTTTTGTGTCTGTACTTCATTAAGTTGGTGTTCCTTGAAACAGAAGAAAGTGCAGCTGGTGCTTTAGATTATGGTGAAGTGCTGCATAGCTGTAATTAAAGCTAGACTGGAAATTCATCTCTAGTAGTAACTTGTACGTAGACTTTTAAATTGACCCCCTCTGTAGGTAAAGGTTGATATTTAGGTCTCGTGAAGATTGCTGCTTAAATTTATGTCAAACTGGGGAGCAAATCTGCAAGTTACATTACAGTTAATGCTTTATTCGTGTCATTAAACACAGCCTGTGTTGTGTTTTGGGTTGTTTATTTGCCCCTAACTGTTTAGTTTATTTCAATACTGCCTAGGATTGATGTCAATACATATTCTAGATCAGCACAGAGCTAAAATGCTGAAGTAAGATAACAATCTTTTGGACTCTTTTTGATGGAGAGCCGAAGATAACTTCAGGCATGAGGTTCTATGTGTAGGTGTTTTCCTTTTTAAGATGGTACTGTTGCAAATCAGCAGAAAAATGAGAGGTTTGATGAAATTTGTCTGTTGTGAGCACAAGACTCAGTAACATTATTTAGCCAGAGTGTTTGTATCATAATGCAGAGTCCCAGGCAGAAGTGCTGTTTTCCATGTGACTGTAATTCGAGTGTACCCTAATCGAGACATTTTTTTGGTCTCACAGGGGGAAGAAAAGTCTTAAGGAAATCGTGCTCTTCTCATAGCTGAAATGTGTAACCAGATTCCTGCCAATTAATGGATTCATGTAATAGTGGGCAGAAATATTTCATCAGTCAGTTTGCACGCTGTTATGACTGAATCACTGTACGTGACCGTATCGTTTATTTTCAGAAGGGCATTAATTTTGGATGGCCAGCTACTCAGCGAGCACACGAGTGTATGTGAATGCATTTTAGATACTGTTGGTCATTTATACCTCTGTATTTTAGGTCATTATTTCATAATCATTTAATGAGATTATATTTAAGTGTTGCAGACAGTTTTCTGGGCGTGTTCCGAATATATTGAAAACCTGCAAGATTAATTTTTTTATTACTTTATTAAGGTGAGCTAGAAGTAAATTTGTATCATTGCAGGTTTTGTATGACACTACAACTGTTCAGCTGATTTAGCACTGGGTGTAGTTGAAACCGTTTGTCATCAAGGTCATCTAAAAATCTGCTTAAAAAAGACATATTAAAAACTATTTCCCTGTTTGGAAAGAGTAATGCTCTGTAGGAACTGTATAAACAGTTGGTTTAGCTGCTTTTCCTATTGTTTTTCATAGAATTAATACAAACGCATCATTTATAAATCTTGTGAAAACAAGTTAAGCAGAAGAAAGGATACCATAGCAGAATGAATCATTTATGCTTGTTTTGTTCTTTCACCGTTCCTGTGGTGTCAAATGAACTCGGTGTTGTTTTAAATATACTGGATTGCCCCCCAAATCCAGCTGCAGTGAAAACCAGGGGAGTTTGCGTTCAGAAAAAGCTGAACAAGCTTAGAAGCTGCTCATCCTCACCCGAGCCCGTGTCTGGCCTGGCAACCAGTATAACTGGAACTCGGAACACGGCGTGCAACCTGACTCCCTGAAACACTGCACTGCAAACTGCCTCTTCCATGGCTGCCTTGGAGCGTTGCTCCCTGGCAGGGTGTAGTTTGATGTTCCCTTGAGCCAGTGCTGTTTCTGGAAAGGGAAAAAAAAAAAAAAGAAATTAACAGTCTGTGGGCATTTGTTCTGCGCTGTCTTTGCAGTGTATTGCCTGATGCTTGCAGGTGACTTTGATAAGGAATCAAAACTGATCCGTCTCAGAAAGAATCTTTAAAAAATGGCTGTTGTGCTGGTGGATGAGTTTCTTGTGGAAACCAACATCTTGCTGGATGCTTGCTTGCATTTGTGTGTCTAAGGTTGCAGTGTCCTTACAGGCCGAAAGAAGTGCTTGAAGAGAGGGTAGCATGGATTCTGCCAGTCAGGGTCCTGAAGCTTGCAGAAAGCTATGGGGGGGGCAAGGGGGCACTAAACACAGAATGAAAAGTGGCTGTGGGCAAGGGCTGCCAGTGGGTGGGTTTGGAGAAAGCTGTTTGAGTGCAGCATCTTTGTGTAGTTCCTGCTTCGCCCTGTCCCACTCAATTGCTGGTTTATGTTTTAAAGGGGTTAATCTGGATTGGTCTCCTTTTGGGTTTTTGAGTGCAGCTTTCATTGCTCAGATGGGCCTGGGTTCCTCGTTTTTGTTTGGGCCTGTGGAGTGAGTTACGAGTAGTCATTCTAGGCTTCCGTGGTCTCAGGATTTGCGGCCATGGCTGAAGCTGTAAGTTTAGGTAGCCAGAAGGTATCATTTGCCTTTCTAAAATGTGAATGGTGAATCCCCACAGAGTACAGTGGGTGAATGTGGGTTGGCTAACTTAAAAAAAAGAAGTCTGGGAAAACTGACTTAGAACTTAAATTTGGAACTGCATGGCAGCATGCAAATGATAGAAGAAAACCCACAGGTTTTGTGAATCACTGCTATTTATTCCATGCATTCTAGACTGGAGCACTGATTTGGAGATCCCTTTTTTAGAAGGGATCCAGCCATTTACCTATTAATAAATCCAGTTTTTTGTAGGCAGTTGCGTAGACACTGCTTTTTCCATTCATGGAGCTGTTAAAATACTTGTGAAGTTAAGTGGGGTTTTGTTTATAGGTAAACTGAGCAGTCTCCTTTCTGTTTAGCGATATACACGCAACATGCTGTGTCGTACAAAACAGCCAAATCTGTTGTAATAGAAGTTGCTGGCCTTGGGCCATTGGATTATAGTCATTTGTCACTCTAATGCCATTTCAGCAATGTAGATGTTCGTTTCCAAAGAATTAAACATGCTAGAACTGCGGTTTTTCTTTTTTGATGGAAGTGTCTTATCATTAAACATACAACTGGGGATTATGGAACAAAGGGTTATGCTTCACGGTGGAAAAAAAGTGTGTGTGTGTCTACATGTGTGTGCGTGCATTTATATATATACACACACAAACACTCCATAATGGAGCAGTCTGATCTTTTAAAATGTTTTAAACTCTGTTTTTCTAGTATGAAATTGTAACATACGCATTTAAGAGTACGTGTTTTAAGTGTTCTTGGTAATGGGGTGCTGGGTTGATTATTTTTAAAACACTTTCAAGGTTTCTTCTTAGATCAGTGCTCATGTTAAAATGTTCATTAGCACTCTAATAGAGTAGAACTTTGAAGTACATTAGTCCTTTTAATTTTGTATTTGACACTCAATACCTAATTTAATTGCAGATGTTCTTGATATTTTAAATACATGCAAGATCTTTTCCTCCTTGCTTAACAGGATAAGATTTAGTGATCTTTGGTGTGTGCTACAAGGTCTGTTTTCTGTCACTCAGGTAGCTTAAATCACGGTAGCCCTAATGAAGTATTTGTGTAAGGCTTATTTAAATCATGGACCTTATGGAAAAGGTCTGCATGTGTTTAACATAAAACTAAGAAAGGCCTTCTTGAGATGCTGTAGTAGTCACAAGTGGTCATGCCATACAAAAGTGAAAGAATCGTGCAAGAGTGCTTTTGGGAATTCTGCTGCTTGTAGTAGCATTGCGTGTGAATTCAGATCGTGTATGGAAGCTTTAAAAGAAGCATTGTATGTTGTTTGCATTGGATTTGTAGTAGGAAAGAAAGGGATATGGATCAGCTTCCGCAGAATGAACTGAAAAATCATTTAAGCGTTCTGTAACTTTTTACTTTGTTAGAAAGAGTAAAGCCTCTGGTTTGGGTTCAGTTCTGGGGTGGAAGAGAAAAATGCCCTATCTGTAAGAGACTGTAAAGAAGAACATACCTCTGAAAGTTGTGTGAAAAGATGCATTTTAAAAATCATGTCAGTAAGAAAGTAGGTTTTCCTCAAAGAATTCTGTGTATGAATGATTTCTTTCTGTTTTGTTTGAACCAAACTGAACATGCTAGCAGAAATTGCAGTCCTGTATTCCCTCAGTGCAGTGGGCATGGCTTTTCATACAACATTTAGATCCTGCTGTAGTGATTCACAGGTTTCCTGCCTCCTTTTCCTCCATGAATGTTGCAGGCTGGCAATGAATTTATCAGTGTGACTTAAAATACAGAAGTTCTCTATCATTCATGCAGCGAAGTGCCTTTGCCATGAAAATGTTGTCTTGTTGGAGTGGGATTCCTTTGTAGATGGTATAGTAGTGATTCTTGTAACGTTGAGGTAATGTTCTTATTTTCATGAGCACTTCACAGCTCTGCTGTATGCACATACACATCTCAGTGGGAACACGTATATAATTTGCTCTTTGCTCTTTCTTTAGCCCGTATTGCAAAAATCCACGTACCTATTTTAAATTGGTTGAAGATCATCTGTTACTAGCATTGAAAACCCCTAGAACCAGGTATCAGACGACAAGAATGAGTTCAGATGTGCAAACTTGCGCTGTGTGAACGTACCAAGACTTCAGATGCTGTACGTGGTATCAAACCACGGGTATTTTCGCTCCTGGCTGGCTGGTGAAACAAGAGTTCCTGTCACACATGGCTCTCGTTTGAACTGGCTGAGTGTAAATGTTAAAGAGGGAAATGAATGAAAAGCTACCCTTCTTTATAAAGTCAGAGCTAAAGAACTGGCTCTGACAGAATAAAGGGGAGTTAGAGGGAAGATATTGATAATCCCTTTGATTCTTGTTGTGTTGGGATGGATGGAGAGGAAAATGGAAAAAATATCAGTTGCTTACTTTAATAGTAGCAACAGACAAGTAGATTAATCATATTCAAATAATGTTTTTGGACAATGCTGCTTAGGAGAGTATTTAGTTAAAAATGATGCTATACCAGTACATAATATGGGATGGTCTTGTCATTTTAAGTATGAGTAGGTATGATAAAAGGAGAGGGAAATAAAGCAGAGACAAAAGAAGTCATTGTCAGCAAAAGTTACAGCTGAATTGCAAGAAGAATCAAGTTCTCCTAAGTTCCAGTCTACTTCATTCTATCCATTAAATCACACGGTCTCTAATAATAGCTGGCTGTTACCAAAGAGAGTAAGAAATAGTGCTGCAATGGCCTTAAAGCACAGGAAACCTCACTTTCTGTTCCTCTGCTGCCTTTGGGATACAAAACCAAAGCTGCCACTGTTGAAAGATTTCTGTGGAGCACCATAGTTTATTGATACAAAGTTGGAAAAAAGTCACACAACTTACTCAGGCAATTCCCAATACGTGTTTTCATCTTCCCAGTTAGAGGCCGTGACCATAGGCCATGGCCCCTTAAAAAGAAGTGTAAGCTTCACAAGTCACAGGTCGTTAAAGCTCCCTAAGAAAAGCTAAGACAGTGAAAAAAGGGTTTATGCTTTCATAGCAAGGAAGAATGAGATACATAAAATTATCATGCTGGCATTGCAAGCAACAGAAAATGTAAGTGCAGCAGAATCATGAAGTGTGAAAGAGGAGCAGTTATCCTTCAGAGCAGAAGAAATAAAGCTGTTGAGTTTGCTCGCGTCAACAGGTTTGCGTCCTCGGTCTTTTGACCTTTACCTTTTGTTTCAACACAGCACTGAACTGTGGTGGTCGGTCATTACTGCGAGTCAAAACGACTCGAAAAAGCAGATGCTGGCACATGGCATTTCAGATGTTGCCAAAAGCTGGGAATTCCCCTAATTGGGGAGGATAAAGGTGACGGATGTGTGTTACACTTAGTATTCATGATTGTCACATAGAGGCCATTATGGTTTTCTGTTTTCATTGAATTGCATCCTTAAAATAGAGTTCACTCCTGGAATGATGCATTAGGGCAGCTGAGCACATTTTATTGCCTTTGATTTGTGCTGCTGCTACTGATAGTGGGGACCACAATCAGAACTTCCAGTGCACTGGTGGGATCCCAGAGTGGCCCTGCTCGTGTGCTGAGCTAAATCACGTGCACCTATGGTATTTTCACAGTACTGTGACTTCATAGCCGATGTCTTCGTGGTTTTTTTCTTTCCTAGCCAGTAATCTTAGGACTTAGTTAAAAGCTAAGGTATTTTATAGCTGTTGGTTTGCATAGCAAATTTTGTATAAATGTTTGTGCTTCAAATTTATTTATTTTATGACCACTTAAAAAAATCCAACAACAAAAGTGCTTGTAATTAATGAACAACTGTTGATTATATTATCTTTGAAGGTCAGTTCCAAGTATGAGTGTCCAGCACATCCAGTGTGTTTGTTTATTGAGTAGCCACAGGTTGCAATATTTGATAATGGCAGACATCACCAGTTGGAAACTTCGTTCAGTTGGTATTTTCTGTCTTAGTTACAAAAGGGCCATTTTGAACAATAGTATGAGTGCCTAATGGTGTTTACTTAATGTTTTTTATGATTTGCAAGGTTTATTTTATTGGATTTGCGACTAAAGGAGGCATTGTACAGCCACATGAGAAGCATGTTCTTTCAAAAGCTGCCTAAATTGGTGTTTTCTGAAAGTGGAAAATGTTATAAATTCATAATACACAGGCAGAAATATGAGGGTGTGGTTTCATCATTGTTGCTCAACCTTGTCAGCGTTGCGGATTAGATGGCAATTCGCTAGTATTTATATGGAGTCTCCGAAAACACTCTTGCTCCCTCATACTGTGGGTGTTTGAGGGAGAGGACAGAAGGTGCTGGAGTTGCAGATGTGCTCATGGAGGTGAGGGATGTGAGCAGGGACACTGCAGACAGCAGCTGCTTCTGCTTCCATCCCTGCAGTGAGTAAACTGAAGAGCCAGTGCTGCGTTGGGTTTGTCTCTCCGGTCGTGTATGGGAATTATTGATATTCCCGTTTGTAGATGGCTGGATGTGCAGGCCAAGGGAGTGGTGACACCAACTCCAGCCTGAATGGAGGGGGTGCTTGAGCTGTCGTTTGTGTCCTCTGATCTCAGAGCGTTGTGGGCTGCATCAGTCGTAGTGTGTCAGAGTATACTCTGGTTTAGTCTCTTCTTCCTCGGAAATCAAGAGAATTTCAGTAAAATATGTTGGGAAATGGTTTGAGTGCTTTGTCTTGGGTTCTGCTCATTCATATGTGCAAAAGAAATCTGAATGCTAGCAGAAGATCTCATAAGGAAAGACATGAAAAAAATAATCTTAAAATTATACATTGTCATACAGTAAATGATATGTTATCATACAGTAAACTTAGTGCTCTACTCCTAGCCAGTTTTTAATGGCCATTAAAAAATACAGGTGCTTAATATACTGACTATCTGTGGGTTAGTTGCAGGAGTGTATTAATCTCTTTATTTCTCTTAGTAGATGCAAGGTAGCTGTTAACATTGTGTTGCAGATACTTAAGCTCTAGAACTATCTTGGGAGGAGCTGGCATATGTGTGGTGTCCCAGTTTTCATTTGAACTTGCCTACCACTTCAAAATACAAAGCTGCTGTCAGGGCAGTGCCAGATCCTCTCAGGTTTCCACCTGCCACTTAGGACATGTCAGGCTGGTAGAGGAGCTGGACGGCTGTGTATTTATACATTGAGAATCTAAACAGGATTTCAGTTCAGTTTCTGTGTGCCAGAAGGACATACAGCATACAGGTGTGTCATGTGGGGAAGCAGTGGAAGGGACTTGGGAGAAAATAGAGGAAGAACCTCTGTAGAATTACTCCCCAAGTTCAGTAGTTAGGTTAAAATACTGGTGCCTATTATGTGGTGGTAATGTGTTTCATTTCTGTGACCCCCTTGGGTTGTTTACCAATTGTTGTGTTTTTCACAACTTATCCGGTTTATTTTTGGCTGTTTCTCTCTAAAATTATAACCCATTTTTGGCACATCACACCTCATAAAGGGGAAAGTCTCAATTCCTTCTTGCACCTGGCCCCTTTCATGTTTTGCTTTACTCTGGTTTCTCATCTTTAACCTTCCCTCTCCCAGCGTGCAGAAAAAACAAAAAAAAACCCAGAAAAATTACCTGAACCATTTTCTCTCCAAGTATAATCATCTTACTGGTCATTCAACATTTGCCATAACTGACACAGGAGAAGAGATGGGATTGTGAATCCAGCAACAAGCAAAAGCGAGTTAACCTGTGTGGCCTTGGGGAACGGAGGAGTTGCCACTTAGTTCCTAGCGATCAGCCCAGGATTTCTCACTGTCACTGTTAAACTGTGGTGCCTTGCTGGGGTGGTTAATCCTCTACAAGCTCTGGGTATCGTTACCCTTTGCATTGTCTTTTTTATTCTCAGTGGCCGATGTGGTTTTGATAGGACTTTGCACCACATTGAGATTAATACTAAACTTTGTAGGTTAAATCTTCTTCAGCTATAGTTCTAGAACATTCAAAACGTCTGAAATTTGGGGTTGAGTTGTGAAGTTAGTCCTCAGAATAGTCCCATCAGTCCTGGGTAGGTGGGCTCAACTGCCTTCTGAAGGTGCTAATCTGTACTCCTTGTCAGGATGGAGTCCAGATAGCTAATTTTTACCTCACCTAATCTTAGCCACCTTAAATCCTGCCCTGAGTAATTGCTTGTGAAAAGCACTGTGTGGGTCACTTGTCTGGCCACACTTGTGCTGTTAGGGAGAGATTTTAGTTTTCCACGACATTTAGATGTAGATATTCACAATAGCAATTCTTTTTCCTACTTTTCTTTATCTTCCAGTGTATTTATCAGCTTGCTTGACAGACTGGAAGAGAGGTCTCCTCACTGCCCATTGGAATTGTCTGCTGGGATGGGTATTAATCCTGTGAGGTGTTGGTCCTCTGAGCAGTGGAAACACACAAGCTACTCAAACTACACAAAGTAGTGATAATGAAATGAAGATACGAGTGGTCTTAATTTTTGCACAGCTTTGCTTTTGATTACTTGATTTTAGAAGCATATTTTTTAGTGTAATTTACTTATCTTAAATAGTAGGGTGCTGTCCTGAGTCTCACTTTCTATATCTGCAAGGTTAGCACCTTTACGAATGTGGAAAGGACGCTGCTGTTTAAGCACGTGGAGCAGTTCGTGAGAGAGGGAGGAGTATTAAAGGAGCTGATACATATCACTGTAAATGAATTAAAGAGCCTTCTGACTAACAGTAGGAGGATTATGCGATTCCACAAGTTTGGGTGAGAATTCAGCTTTTGGAGGGGAGGGTGGTCTGGCCAGCACAGATCAGGTCTTTCCACTTTTTTATATTTTTATTTTTCATTTTTTTCTGTGCTTTCTTTACCAGTGACTTCAGATAGTGTTTCATCTCTTCATCTAACTCTTGTTCCTTATCGTTGGCTTCATCAAGCCAATTGTTATCTCCTTCTTGAACCACTTAAAAATGTGCTTGGAGTCAAAACTTGTTTAATTTCTGATAACTCAGGGTCCTGTCGCACTTTTTCTTCTCAGAGCTCTACCTCTCTTCTTTTTTTTTTCCTCATCCAAATCCAGATGTATTAGTTTTACTTTTTTAAATCCTGGATTTGAAGGATAAAAGTCGCCTGTGAGGTAGATGCAGGTACAGTAAGCACAGACTAAGGAAATCTTTCCTCTGCCAGCACATTTCCAAGCCACCTCTGAGGCTTGCTAGCTGGAAGCCATTACAGGGAAAGCCTCTCATTGTTCTGGTAGCCCAGAGCATCCTGCCTGGCTGGGGTAGGAATGTGCTGGCTCCTCAAAACTATGAACTGTGGGAATGGTAGAAAAGATGTGCATGTGCTGTTCTTTCACCTGCAGGAATTGAGAGAAGCTCATTGAAAACAAATCTCTCAAAAATCTTAGTGGCTACAATACCTGCTAAATAAAGAATTTGTAAAGCTTGGAAAAATGCTGATTTACATGTGACTGGAATTTGGATGGACTGTGGTGAGGTGTTCAAAGACACTTGGCTAGTTAAGTGGCCAAAGCAGTGTTCTGCAGATGAAAAACTGATGTTACTGCCACGTTCTTAGAAGTTTGTTCTGCTCTAGGTATCTGGCACAAAAGGTTGCAGCCCTAATGATTTTCATCTGGTGAGAAAAAAAATGGCTAACACCAAGGCTTTTTTGGGAAGTATTAGATAAAATTAGTAAGAGATTGTTTTGCCTGCCCAACCTATAAAAAATAGTAGTTCAACTGACTGTGTTCTTGACTAACTAACTTCATGTTTCAGCTTCTCTCTTCTCAGTGTTTATCATGCTATAGTAAATCTCAGTAATTCGGGTTTTAATTATTTTTGCTCTTCATCACAGGAAGAGTTCCCATTTGCACATTGGACTCGGTTACTAGTTCAGTGCAAGCAGAGCTTGAAGTAAATGTATTTGCTTAGGTACGAGCAACCAGCTTGAATCTGGTGTTTTCAAACTCTTCGAGGGTGTGAAGTTAGAGGCTTAGCAATAGGTGATTTACCAACCACTGTTCCTGAATCCGAAACTGAGGAAGGACCTATCTACCCATTTGGAAGCATTTGTTGTTCTTGCAAGGACTGCCTCCTTGAGGAATTTTAATAGGAAAGTATTTTTGTTTGGCTTTTATTTTAACATTGCAAGAAAAGAGATTGGAAAATGTTACTTCTCTGAATCATTGGCGGATGTTCTGTGGCTTGTAGAGGTGTCAGAAATTCCATCTCTTGCTTTCCAAAGAGCTAAGATTTGATGTAATCAGCCCTGGCAATTCAGTTTTATCTTTCTTCTTGCTTGCTCTCTGGAGTGCACTTTACAGGTATCCCTGCTGTAATCCCAGAATGACTGCACTTTGCTGCAGCTCTTGTTGTATAACTGAGGAACCTGTGCCCTTACCCTGGGTTCCAGTGGAAGGCACAAGGAGGAGACTTTCTTAGTGAGAATACCTAAGGCTCTCTCAAAGGATACAAATTAAAAGGAGTATAAAATGTAGATAACACTGGGCCATTGCTTTATGATCTAAGTGATACAGCTGCACTGCCCTCTTTATACTATTAATATGTACAAAACAAAATCGTGGCTGGTTTGGGGCATGCTCTGTTGGTTGGTTTGGTGTTTTGTTTTGTGGAAAAGAAGTAAAATACCAATTGGGGAAAGCCTTAAATGTGAAACAGCAGAGGTTTTTTGTCTGGGAGAGTCCTGCTTTGGAAACCAGAAGATAGGATTTTTCTATAGGGGGAAGGTTTGCGCTGTGATCGTAAATGCAATGGTGTCTGTAAGGTGAAGGTTCTTTTTTATTCTTCCACTCTATTCCTCCTCCCCAATCAGCACTTTAAAGACAGCTTCCCTGGGCTGGTTGCACTTCGTAGCAGCTGCTGTTTGTTTGAAAAAGAATGCCAACAAACACTTCATTTTGGGGACTAGAGCGAAGAGAGCATATAAACAAAATGTGGTTTGGTGTAAGATCCTGGCAGGTTTTTGTATGGTTGTTTTTCATTTTGTTGCTGTTCTTTGAAATACGTTATGTAATTGGTGAAAATAAATAATAATAATGCAACAGCATGACCTGAGCTGCTGAATATTTGAATTACAGTCTTCAGGATAAACTGTTCTGATCCATGTTGTGCCCCCGTGATAGTGTCAGGGCCATTTGTTCATTAAACCTGCCCTTCCAGTAACGCAACTGAAATTTCACCAACCCGTGCTTTCATTCTCCCCAGTGATCTGGTTTTTCCTCTGGTCAGAAAATGAGCTTTTGAGAATGAGAATGATCCTTTTTTTTTTTTTTTTTTAATAGTCAAATAAATCCCCCTCAGATTAATTCATGTAAAACGCATGGAAAAAGCCCAACTTTTTTCAGCCATTAAGAATTCTGCAATAGCATCCAAGAAAACCGGAATTGAAAGCAAGAAAAAAAGGCAAAGGTACAATCAAACACTCTTATGTTTGAGCCTTTGATTGCTTAAACGGTAGGCAGGCAGAGTTGCACTGACTCATGGGCTTGGTTGACCTACATTTACCTAGCTCTGATCTTTCTCCAGGCACTACGTAGATTTGTTAATGTTCCAGTTTGAAGCTGCAGGCTAGTGATAAAGGGCTGTAAGCTCTACTAAGAGATTGCTCGTGATTTGTTGCGTTTTCAACTGTTAAAGCTTTAATATGCAACGCTCCGCCTTAAAGCACTACTTCATTTCCATACATTTTTATTTATAAAATATTGATTTAATTTTTCTATAAAGAGGATAAATCAGCATAGGATTTTTTTTTTTAGGAACTGCTTTTCCTAATTTGTTATTACTTAGGCCGTGATACAGTGGTAAATACATGGCCAGTGATCTTCATAGCACCTGGTTACGGACTGTTGCTTGCAAATTCAGAATATAAACCAAAACCAAACCTAAACAAAAACCCCCAAACCACCAAAAGAACGTGTTTTTCAGTTTCACTTTTTTTTTTTCCCTCTGTTTTTATAGCTATTTTAGTAATAGGTTTCTTGGGATTTGGAAGTTGTATCAAACGAAGCAATCATCTGTGTACTACGAGTTGATGGATTTTGGGCTTGAAAAGAATGAGGACCTGAGGGCAGGTTCTCTTTCCCTACACTTGCCAGAAAAAAACCCTATTTTGACAAACCTTGACAGAATGAAAAATAAAAGGGTGAGGGAGAAATACCTTATTTGCTGCTGGTATGACTAATGTAACAGCATTTTCTCTGCTGATAAAACCCTAAGTGCATTCGTATGCATGGGCCTTTTTTTCCTTGCCAGCTGACTTCTGTCTGAATGGTTCATTTTCTTCCCCCTACTCCAGCCTATCCCGATAGCCTTAAGAATAAGTACACTTCGTAGAAGTAGCTCGGTGAGCAGGATTGTATAGCTGATGGTATACATCAACTATTTCATCATTTCAGTTTATATATGAGCTAGTTACGACTTGTTAGCCCTTCTGCTTAGATGCAGTTGAATTATTCTTTGCCACCATTAAGTAAAAGCTGTATTTTTAACTCGTTTGTGGAAAAGCAGTTGAAGTGGAAGTATTTGCAGCTTAAACTAATTTGACTGGAAGATCTGAAGCTGTTGGTTTCTAGATGAAAGCCAAGTTAATGCTTCTTGAAAGCAGAAGTTGACACTTCATTTTCCTAGCTTTCTTGTAGCACAGGTGATGCCAAGATGATGATGCATCAACAGTGCTATTTCTACCCATTTTTCTAGGACAAGCAGCTGTGTAGCACGTACTTCTTCCTCCCTGTATTCCTCCAGGAGAGTGTTCGTGTTGTTAGACTGGAATACCAGTGGAGATTTCATTGCAGACAGTGGGATAACGTTAGCATTCATTTTTTAAGTGGTTAAGGAGAGCACAGCAAAACCCAGTCAACATAGACAGCTTGGAGGCCAGGCATTTTAATCCTTCGGGTCTTCAGAGAACTTTTTTTCCCTCCCTGCTTCTTGGAATTAGTTCTGTTGCTGCTGCTTTTGTCTGCATAGTTAAGATGCCACTTGGTCAGTTATGGTAATCAGAGCTATTGTACAAATATAAAAGTACTCTTTCCCGTGTGATAGAAAACACATTTTTTTATGTAGATGTATTCGATTGGTTTTTTGCTAATTTGTGTTATAATCTAGATGCAGTTAGTATCTTGAAGATGTAAAGGTGATGTCATTGCTGAAATGTTGTGTTCAAAATGGTGTAGAATCTGCTGGAGTGCAGATTTATGTTCTACTGTTGTAATTATGTTATAGAGGTAAACTTAAACCGATTTCCGTTTTGTTGTGACTGGAAACATCAGTGACTGATAATCAGGAGGGTTTGGAATGGTGCTCTGGGAGGTGTATTTAAAATTACTTTTTTTTATTAAAGAGAACTAATCTTGGGCAGCAGGTACTCAATACAAGGAAATGTTGATTCCCTTATAGCATGTCAGACTGAACACTCAGATCTCTGACACCAGCTCACTAGTGAGTTTTGAAACACAGGCTGAAATGCAGTGTGAAATACGTGCTTCTGAAAAAGAGAGAGGATTCCTTCTCAGGAGCCAGAGCAGAAAGCTTCTATGTAGGTTGCAGAGGCTGTTTGAGAAGGAAAGGGAGATCAGATTTGAGTCTGAATTAAGCCTCTTAGGGATTATGTATCTTTAAAAGTAAGTCTAGGGGGGTAACATTACAACTGGAAATTTTTCAGACTTCCCTCCAACACTCTCTTAAAGTTTTTCTTCCAAATCCAGTATCTGTGTAAGGCTGGACTCTCTCTTCTGAGCATCATTCTGGCTCTGCCTTGTGAGTTATTACTCACACCATTGACTACTCTTTAGTGTGCTTTTCAAGCAGATGCTTTTTTAATTGAGTTTATAAATCCAAATTATTTTTTGAAATGCATAATTGAATGCTGAACAGTAGTTTTTCTTAGAGAAAGCTTGATTTTTTACATTTTTTTTTGCCTTACAATGAAATTTTAAGCTGTGTGCTCACATGCATTCAGTCTGTATTGAAACCTGCTTTTTCCTCGGAGCTTGTGTGTGGAAGTCCCAGATGTTTATCTGCGACTGGGACCTCGAAGTGCTGTGAGGTGCACACAAGGAAAAATAAAAATTGGAATTGAAATAATCTGAAACAATCCAAACTTTGTTTTGGCAAAATTTTACAACAGGCCACTGGGTAGTTTAAATGTTATTTACACACCAGGGGGTAAATTAATGCTGATTGTGAGTAGCTTCTGTAGGAATTATGTAAATAATACAATTAAACCTTTATTTGGTTGCTCCCAAGTATTAGACTTCGATTATCAGTTTGAAAAAAACTTTGAGCCTTTTGAAATTTCATGGAATTGTTTAGAGTCTACCAGCAAACTCATACTGCTAATGAGATTATTCCTTGCAAGGGTTTATTGCTTTTGTAAAATCCTACCTCTCACTTAAAAATGCTTACTACCTAGGCACTTCTGCTGCAGAAAAAGCTTTTAAATTTGAATTAATTGTTCAGAAAAAGTGATTCTGTGATTACTGTGATGGCTTTCTGAAGTTGCTTCACAGTTAAATCATTTTCTTACACAGACAAATTGTACAGCCCCAGGCATGCCGATCCATTGGGGTGTAGGATGGACAGACGGACGGCAGGCAGGGAGCCCGTGCAGATTTCAAGTCATTTAAAATGAGCGGCTTTCCCTTCCCTGCATCCTTTTTTTTTTTGGTAGAGATTGTTTTACTTGCCAAGTGATGTGGTATCTCAGTTCTTTTTCGCTTCAGCACGTAGTCATGCCTTAAAAGAAGTAGAAAATTCTGTCGTGCTTGCAGGAATCTGTTTCTTGAGGGATGAGGCTGACTTGAGAGGCGGAGGACAGGAAGGTCAGTCAAGTGGGGTAGATTTAATGTAATCAGTCATACGGCCTGCTGAGTTTATTTTGAAGCAGTATTTTTCTCAGTTGTTTATGCAGGGATCTTTTAAATGGTTTACTTTGTGTTTGTGAGTATAAAGCGTGATAAAATTCTGGTTTCTTCAGGCCCAAACAGGGGTGGAGGTTTTTTTGCACTAGTTTTTTTGCACAGTTTGTCTGACTAGGATTAATTTTTGGCTTAGATGTTGGTAAATTTTTAATAGCCTCTTAGATTATGAAGAATCAGTTGAAGAGACACAACATTTCTTTATGTGAATACATTATTATGTAGTAAACCCGTTCCATTAAGATAGTATTAATGATCACTTTGTTTAACTTTTGTCTTGTGTTCCCTAATGACAAAAGAAGCACTTTTATTTGCTCAGGATGAAGTATCAGGCCTGTGATACCTCAGTTAAAAACGCTGGTAAATGAAAAAACTGTATTATTATAATACATAATATATATTATAGATATATATATGTATTCTAGAGAGAGCATAAGCCAAGTTTGAGTCCCGTTGCCAAGAACTGCAAAGCCATTGACTCGAGCACAGCTTAGGGATCTTGTTCTGTTCAGGTGTTGTAGTGTCTCTGCTGTGTGAAGGGTTTTTTAAAGCATTAACTGTTTCTCTGTGCTTCAGAGGTTTGTATCGCAGATGTTCCTGTTGGGTTTGACTGGGAGAATTGTTTGTTGACTAAACTAGATGATGATTATTTGTTTCAAAACACTGAAGGGCATTAAAATGGTCAAATGCTTTCCACACACTATATAGGTATGAATCACTTCCAGTGTAAGAAAACTACATTCTGTAATTGCTGTGGAATTTAGCTTAAACTTAAGCTTTGAAATTTATGAATGGAGGTGGCTGTGAGTCATGCAAACAGTAAGTACATGAGTTTTATTGGATTAAACGACCTAAAGTCTGGAAAAACCCAAAACCCTGACTGAATGACTGTTTCTACAGTTTGGGATAACAGCCTGCACTTTGCTAGGGATGATTTTTAAAAATATTAAGATCTTTTCAATGGTTCAACTCCCAGTGTAGATATTTGTATCTTGATACAGCCCAGCTAAGGATTTACCATGAGCAAGACTCGATGCTGCTGAAAAAGCTCTTTGGATGAAAGGGTGAAAGAGAGCAAAGAATGGTCTGAACTGACCATCTGAGTATGCTGAAGATAAATGAGTGGTGAGGTGCTGGGCCAGACTGACCTGCTTTTATCCATAGCCATAATATTTGTGACTGTTGTGACACTCTTAATGAGAATGGCCTTCCACATGCCAAGAGTGAGTTGTTCGTGGTATTTGCCAGGCCTCTTCTTTATTCAACTCCTTACTCAGCTTCTTTGTGACCCAGTATCTCCCTGTTGTCCTGAACGGTCAGATGCTATTCAGCTGTTTACAGCTGCTGGTGGAAGTTCATAGAAACTTCCAGGTGCTATGAAATGCCAACATATTGGAGCTTTTCACTCGGATGTTTCCTGTTGTGTAAACTAAATACGAACTCTCATTTTAATGTGGTTTTTTGGTGGTCTTTTTAGGTATTTTTCCATAGAAATGGAGGTGCAAAAATATCTAAAAGGGTACAGGTAGATAATGTTGGGGGGGGGAACCCACCACATTTTATCTTAGGTTTGTTATGCAGAATTTCAGGCACAGGGGTAACAAAAAGGATTCCTAGAAGCAGCTAGACCAGAATTGATGATATTTAGATCTTGTGCATTTTTCTACAGCTCGGCAGTTTCAGTTCTGTGCTTGTGCACTCCAGCAATGGTGCATTCGTTGCGTGTAACTCACTAGTCCAGCAGAACTCTGGAAAAGGAATTCTTGTTTTTTTCAGCTGTGAATGATCACAGGTGTGAATGTGCTGGTTTAGAAGGTAAACCAGCTTGTGTCTAGGTTTTATGTGAACTGATGCAACTTCTCACCCTACGTGTTGGCTTAAAACTGGTTGCAGGTTGATCTGCAGGTTGATCTGCAGTTTGTGCTGTGATTACCTCCAGTGGGAATTTGAAGGAAGATGCATTGTATAGAGTTTTAGAGCCTAAATGCTCAAGACTTTGGAAGGCATTAAGATTGGGATGCAAACAGGTGAATTTCTGGCTCCTAACATACAGGTCTTTTTGAATGCTGGTATCTTAATAGATTTAATCATTAATTTATTAATGGTATTGAATACAAATCCTTCTTTAACAAAGATTCTTCTCTTTTATTTTTAGTATATTTTTGGGGAGTTCAGCCCTGATGAATTTAATCAGTTCTTTGTGACTCCACGATGCTCTGTTGAGGTAAGATCTACTTTAAACTTCTTCTAGAAACAACATTTTAAAGCTTAATCTCTTTGTGTGTATTTGAAATATACCTATCTTTTTTTTTTTTTTATCATTCTCTTAGCTTGCTAATTTACAAACTGAAGATACTGAGCAGGAGTCTTCTTTCCATGTATGTGGATGTTAAGTCAATTTTTAGAAAAAATAAATTAATTATTCCCCTTTCTGCTTGTCATCTTTCAGAGCTGGAGTAGCTGATGTTGTGATAGAGTTGAAAGTGAATTAGCCAGCTCTGTGCCTCAGCTTTGGTTGCTGTTTGGCTTGTTTGGGTTTTTTTTTTATAGGTGGATATAGAGAAAAATTTTTCAGTGGTGTTCATGGTTGTAAGTTCAGGTGGGTTTCTACGTCTTGTGAGCCTTTTGGAGCACAGAGGTTGTTAGTATTTTCTGACAGGTGAAGCACTGCTGACCATCAAAGCTGGGCTTGCAAGGAAGGTTGTGTGTGAGGTCTGAGAAATGGGAACTGGATCAATAATGAACTAATTACAGTGGCAGTGAGAACCACAGAGTGGAAACAGTTGTCTTTGTGTGTTTGAGGTCATAACATACTACAGAGTATTGCAGTCTCTTATCCTCTGTAGCTCTTTGGTAGAGAGTGAAGAAACCATTTTTCCTTGGAAAGGAAGAATATTATGCCATTATCCTAATCTCTAGCCTTGAAAAAATAATTTTCCTGTAGGTCAGTTCCTTTGTTTTTCCTCTAAACATTTCTATTCAAACATCTCAGTCATGCTTCTGACCTCCCACCTCAACATAAGGAAAATGAACACTCCAACTGGAGATGGGGAAATCCTTTTGTTGCAGTTGACGAATCTGACAACTCTTGTTAATGTGACTTAGTTTCCTGTAACTTAATTTTCCAAGTACAATTAGTACAATAAAATCACATGAAGGGAATGGGATGGGGTTGGGAGGTGCAGGAAGTTTAGAAAGAAAAACAGGGCTTCTGCTTCCCTTCAGGGGTAGCTTTGTCTCTTTTGTGGTGGGTGGGAAGTAATGCAGAGTAGGTCTTCAGGTAATACATGTTTCTGATGATTGTATTGCTCTTTTCTCACCACCAGCAGCATTGTGACGTTTGCATCCTATGTAGTGTCACCTTAACTGTCCTACATCAGCTATGCTAATATATAGCTTCCATCGTGGAAGATGGAAGTGTCCTATCTTGAGTTTGATGAAGTTATTCTCCTAAATTATGTTGAGGAAACATCAACCTACAGCACTAGAACCAGCCTTACTTCATTCTGTAACTGTGCCAAGTGTACCACTTGCTGGTTAGCTATCAAAATAAAAAACTGTGTTGAACAACGTTCCTTAAGTTTGTCCTTGATCTGGTTCAGTTCAATGTTTTAATTATCTGGATGATGAAATAAAAATTACGCTTATTAGTTTTACACTGTGCAGATATTTCAGAGAGAAGTAGTCTGAAAAAATAGGATGAAATGCAAGAAGGACAAGCCAGGTTATAACACCGCAGCGGTGTTTGACACACATTCTGCTGGGGGCAGTGCCAGTTCTGGCAGTCCCAGCAGCCATTGGTGCAGGTGTCCTTCTGAAGTCTCCTACCTGTGCACTGAGGCAAGGCATAGTTTAAGCTAGAAGAGTTCTGGAGTGTCTCCTTATACATGGCATTTTTCATACATGTTCTGTCAGATGCCTTGTTGACTGAGGTGATTCAGATGACCCACTTGTGTGAAACAGGTCAGCTCAGAAATCTTTCCTTTGTTGATTAACCAGATCAATGGCAACCAGTTGGTGGACTACCTTTTTTACTTTTTTATTGAGCCCTTTTGTAATTCTTTTTTTTTTTTTTTCCCCAATTCAGTCTTATTGTGAACTGCTGACCGTAGACTTTCAGAATATCTTTTTTTAGCTCTGACTATGAAATGATATTGAATCTGTGTTCAATAATGATATGGATAATAGGTTCTTAACAACTTGGACCCTCTTTCTGACCCATTGATTCTTATTTTTGACTGGGGAAGTTGACATATTAAGATGTGTTATGGTTTATAAATGGATTTTACATTGTGTTCTTTTTATGCACTTCTGTAATAGAATTTAAATATTTTTTTTTTCTGCTTCAGATGCACTGTTGTCTGTAGTCTTCTAAAAAAATCTGTGTACCTGTAGCTTTAGAGAACTGAAGATTTGAATGGTGAAGTCTTTGATATTTGTTACACCATTATAATTATTATTTAGAATAGCTTTATAAAACTGCACTGCACTCTCAGTGTTTTATCTCCCACTGCAGAAACAGTTCAGCTGCTCTCCAGGCAGCTGCAAGACTGCAGTGTAGCAGTGGCCACCAGTTTGCGCAGGCACAAGAGAAGGATTTCAGCTGCTGGGGGAGTTGGAGATTAGAAATTGCCCACTTGTGGTTACACAATAGCAGGGGTTCTACTAACCACTGAGTCCATAAAATGAGGACAGTGTTTTATACCAGACATACTTCCAATCCAGACAGAGACTGTATGCTGTGGTTATGTTATGCTTAGGCCAATGATCAAAATTGTTGGTTTTGTTAAATATGATTGACCTTAACTGAAACATTTCAAGGGAAACATTACAGCTGAACCAGGCTGAGTTAAAAGATGTAGATGTGATTTATCTGTGCAAAACTTTGTTTCATCCTTTGACAGGTAATTTGGTCTATCTTCAGTTTCTGTCTAAAAAGAGCATATGTTCCTCCTTTTAAAATTGTGGTGAGTTACTGATGATGAAGGAAGATCCTGATGCTGTGAGGTGAATTGCTTGAGAAGCTGATGAGCCAACGGCGTGTAACCAAGATAATCTTTATCTTTCAGTAATTGTGGTAATCTGCAAGGATGCTTGAAGCGACAGTGTGGGATTTGATAAATATAGAAGCATGAGTTCAAGACATACTCAGAAAATCAAACCTTAATAATGATGATGTTACTTTCTAAAGGATTCGGATGTTTCAAATGGGATGTATCAAATGTTTATAGAGTTACTTAAACTTTAAATAACTTTCATTTCTTTTTTTTTTTTTTGTACAGCTCCCCCCCTACAATGATACAGTTTCATGTGGTATTAAGTCCACAGGTAAGTTTCATGATGGTAAGAAATCAACATCCCTTTTTTCTTAAACGTTGTGACACTTTCCTTAGATTTACTACCACCTCTCTTTAGATTTAATCTTTGGAACTCATTCATCAGGTATATACACATGTATTTAGCAGCTTGGGTTTTTAAACACCTTTATTGAGTGAGATCAATGAGAAGGTTTGAAAATATTGCACTGAACTTCAGCTAATTAGGGTGGACATGCTTACTCCTCCTTGATTGTGCTAGCACACAGTCTTGATGTTTTGATGAAATATTGCAGGATGTAGCTGTAAAAACGTGGGGGATTTAAGGTGGTAGAGAATTTGTACTGAAGAACTAAGTAACTAGCGTGGTGTTCAGCTGGCCCTCTTGTAAGAGCCATAGCACAAGTATCTTCTGGCAGTTGCAACCTGAAGAGAGCCTGCAAGCAGTGCTCTGTTCAGTGTTCCTGTTGACTCTGTCTCTGTCTGGCTCTGCTGTTTTTCTGGAAATATCTTTTCCCCTCCTTTCTTTTCATGAAATTGTGACTTTTGATGTAAAAATGCATTACAGAGTTCCTGCTTGAAAGTTCTAACAGTCACAGGTCTACTCTATCTCAACCTGTACACCTGACAGCCTGGTCTTACTTCATAGTTACATGAAGTTGACAGTTAAATAGGGGTTGCCACCTGATCATCTCTCTCTAGTTTAAACTGATTTTTCACAGTATTTTAAGTGGCAGGTAAATTAGTGTTTAGTTCTTTTTCCCTGAACCAGAGAAGAGCAAGGCAGCTGACACTTACCCAGATGTATGTGAGAATGATAAAAATAAATTCCAGATCTCCTGCAAAATAATGCAATGAGACATTTCTCAAAAGTACTTGAGGACCAAAATGCAGATGTTGATGTTTAAGAACACCTGATCAGTATGGCTAGTGACTTTGGCCTTGCATTTAAAGGTAAATAGGATAATCAGTCATAAAGGAAGCCAAGAAGCCCCATTTGAAAGGAGATATGGAACATTTCTGAAAATTTGGGAGCTTTAGGACCCTGAGTAGTTTCAAATAGGATTTTGAGGAGTACATTAAGAGGACTATATGGTATGGATTGTCTGGTGTTGGTGACAGGGGCATCCAGTCCTGTATTGCTGTGTCTAACTGTGGATTTAAATTCTGCTGTTTACGATTGAGATTTTAATGTTCACAAACCGTACAGAAAGTTGGTTTGTACAAATGTTTTTCAGATCATTCCTAGACCCTGAGAGAACCCCTCCCAGCCCTGAGATTAGGTAATGAGAGCAAATTAGGTTTTGCCTGAAAAATGTCTTTAACAAGCTTGCACTGTACTGTGCATGCATATTATCACTGTGGTGGCTGCATAAGAAGCTGTGGGAACTAAACTGGAATGCTGTGCTTATGCAGAATATTTATAATTTATAACAAGATGACATCCCCTGACCATGTTGTCACTCCCCATAGTTTATATTTTTTTCTATGTTTATCTTCAGTATTTAACTTTATGGAATTAGAAGATCTGTTAATACTTCCTAGGAATAACCAAATCACATCTTGAAGCTCTAATATGCAGAACTCTCTTCAGACTAATTAGTACCACGTACTCACAGCTTTTGCTATTGCACAGAGACTTTGTCCTTGGAGCATCTGCTGGTACTTGTTTCAATATGTGTGTCATGTTGTTCATGACAGATAGATCTGTTTCAGTCCATTCAGAAATAGCACCGTGAACTAGATGGAAACAAAGATGCCCAGAAGCGAAGTGGAAAGTCAAACCACTAGGAAAAAAACACCTTTCTTTTATTTTTGTTTTGCCTTTAGATACAATCTGATAGCAAATAAGCTTCTGCCAATCATTTCATAGACTAACTGTACAGCAGCTACTGGTGTTTGTTATTCTACTCCTGCTATAAGGTGTAAAGTTTAATTCCTCAACTCTAACTTCTTAGTCTATATGTTAAATCCTAGAATATCAGTTATGCTTTTGGCAAGATTTTAGCCTCTGATATTCACGTTGCACCTTCAGCTAAGTTGCCATTGTGCCATAATTGTAAGGGATGTTTTATTTTCTACTCCCACTTGCCCAGAGATGACTCGTGGGATTTTTCTAGCATACCATAAGCTGATACATTCAACAAAAACAGGGGAAAAAAAAAATCAATACTTGCTTGGATTGTTTTGTGGTTTTTTTTTTTTTTTTTCTTGTTTAGCTTTTGATAACACACAAGTGCTGGAAGCTTCCTGGAGAGTAGAGGAGCAGGAGAGGAGTGTAGAAATAAGAACTCTCGCTTTTGGTGGTGGTAGACTTAACTTGCCCACAAAGAGAAACCATGCTCTTTGTTTCTGAGCAATTATTTGGTTGGATTTTTTTTTTTTTCAACTGGGATTTTGGAAAAGAAGCAGAAGGCCCAGATTATTTTGAGCTAGTAGGGATTTGAAATGTGCCCAATAATTCATTCTTACCACGGTTGGAGGAATATTAGGTGTTACCAGCTGTTGTTTGTGCTTCTTACTGTTGTAACAAAGGGTAAAGAGCTAGCACTTTGTTCATGCTTGAACTAACGAGTTGCTCCATAAGCAGATGAACTCATGAGGAATAGTTTGGTGGTGGATTTGTGTCCCATACCCTTTAAAACCCCAGCCCCTACCTTTGCAAGCAAGGGAAGCTGATATCAGGCTGTGAGTGTGATGATAGGTCAGCCAGTGTGTACCCAGTTAGTGTTGCTGCATCACCAGTTAGGTGATGCCTGAGATCTCCCATCCCTTCCCTCTTAGGTGGATATCAGGCACCAGCTTTTCACCTCCCTGCCTTGAGGCTGCTGATTTGATTTTTTTTGTTGGAAGAAACTCAAGCCCTCTGCTCTGGTTGGTGATATCTAGTCAGTGATTGCAGAAGTGGTTGGTGAATGATGCATTGACAGGCATAGGCATGGTGTTCTAAAGCTCTTCCTCATGGGTGTAGGAGAAAGGTGGAGAAAATTTGAAAGGCAGGCTCTTGTGAATGTGATTTGGAGAAATCAGATGTGGCTGGAGGGCTTTGATCTCTTTAAATTTCTTTTAGTCTGGCAGCAAAATCGAAATGAATCTGCAAAATCTTCTCGGGTTAATAGATCAAAGCAGAAGAGCAATTAACACCTGTATTATATATCTTAATTCATAATACATTGGTATTGCATGTGTAAGTTGGACCTCAACACACATGGAATGTTTATTACACTTGATTGATATTAATAAATATGTAACCTGTAGATTCTTGTTATGTTCATTTTTTTTTAAGCTAAAATTTTCATCGGTGAACTTTTGTAGGAAGTATTTGGAGAGTTTTAAACTAACTAGTTATGTTGACAGTTGTGTGTCTGTAAAACAATCTCCACTAGATTCTGTCCTCCCACAGGACTATTTCTTTAGGTGTGCAAATGAATTTTGCCTTAGGAGCTGTTGTTTGCTTTTTCTTGTGTTAAAAAAAAGAAACCAAACAACCCCCTTATTTTTAGTGTCTGTAGTATACTTGAAAATACTCATTTGTTGACGTGTTGCACATAATGTAACTTGCAAAATATCCTTAAAATTTAGTGGTGTGTCTGCTTATGTTCTTTTGGAAATAATTTCTGGTGTTGTTTGGTTCTCTAGTAACAGCTTTGAAAATGTGAAATGTGGTTTTTAGCCCCTCGTTTTGAGGAAACAGAAAATATTTGTCTTCAGAACAGTATCACAGAAAGACCTACAAAACTTTTGAAGTACTAAAATGTGAGCTTAGTGTGACTGACGCTTGGTTTTATTCATTTTATCTCTTGATTGTTATGAAAACAGTTGTAACTGAAGTATCAGTGTTTTCCTAGTTAACACACAAGCATTATAAAACATTCAGTCCCCTGAAACCGCAGCACTTTGCAACTGACAATGTTTGTGATAGCACAGCCTGCCGTGAGAGGAGTAGTTAATGTTTCTTTAAAGAGGATGACAGAGTTCCAACTTAAATATTTAAATAAACCCCCAATAATGACAAGAACCACCCCCCAAACCAAGCCCCATACCCAATCCTGTTCATAAATTTTTCAGTGCTGCTTTTAAGTCCAAGTTGACCGCTAATGACAGATGTTGAGGTGTGTCTGTTTTATTTTGTGTAATAAAATCAGTCATATCATACTCTCACATAGTAATAAATTCAACTGTGATAAAAGTAAAGAAGTTATTGATAAGCCTAGACTTTCAAATGCTGTAATTGCAATGTTTTTTTGTACAGATTTGGAAAGTTACATACTGTGTTTAAGGAAACCTGAATCATGCTCCGTTGTCTTTAAGAAATGATGTTTTGAAATAGTCTTCAGGATTGAGAATAAGAATTGTTTTTCTTTGAGGGAATGCAGTCTGTTTTCTCAGTTACTGGAAAATATGGGTGGGGGTTTTCTTGATTTTTGTAGCTTTTTGATTAGATGTCATTCACTGACTCAAGTTTGCTTTCTCTTGTCCAGGGGAAGAGTATCAGAGAATCGAATTTGGTGTTAATGAAGTTATTGAGACACAGGCATCTGTACTAAATAACACCGACTACAGTATTTCAAGTACTCTGAATCCTCAGGCTCCAGAATTCATTCTCAGTTGTGCACCTGCTCAGAAAACCCCTGATGATACTCTCAGTGAAACCAACTACAACTCCCTTGACTGTCAGTTCACTCATCCAACCCTAGCTTTGGACAGCGGTTCTAATGCTGAAAACGACGGCTTGTCTGGAGGCCTTGGACAAAGGGAGCGTAAAAAGAAGAAAAAAAGACCCCCTGGATACTACAGTTACTTGGAAGATGTCACCGATGGCATCGCTCCCACAGAAGCTCTTGTAAATGGCCATGCAAATTCATCGGGACTGAACAGTATAAGCACGGAGGACACGGAACTGACGGGAGACATACCCTCCCTGGCCACACCAAGGACTTGCAACAGCCCGGACAACTCTGTGGACTTCGTTAATGAAGCTGTCTCTGATGATTCTGTTTCTAGCGCACTAGACAATGCCAGGACTGCAGGGCAGCCTGAGGTATGCCGTGTTACTAATTCTGAACAGTTTTGCATCCCCTCAGAGACTGGCAGAGATAGCCCTTTAAGGACAGCTGTTGTACAGTCTTATGCTGGTACTGATACTACTGAAAATCTTGGCGTTACTAATGGACAAACACTTGAATCCTCTGGTGAGGACACAGCTGCCAATGGGGTAGAATTGCACACTGTGGAAAGCACTGACTCAGACCAAGCTAAGCCTGAGGAAGCTTCACCTACTACTGAGGCAACAGTCCCGGTTGCAGGATCAGTCCCTGTTAATCAGCCTGCAAAATCGTGGGCTAGTCTTTTTCACAATTCCAAGCCCTCTGCTTCCACATCTGTGGTCTATGTTGAGACTAAGTATACCCCTCCTGCCACATCTCCTTTGGTCCCTGAAAAACAGGTTGAAGTCAAAGAGGGGCCTGTTCCAGTTTCAGAGGATCCCGTAGCCATAAAGATTGCAGGTATAGTTAATACACACGAGTGGATGTTGCACTGGAAGGGTATTAACTCTGCTTGTAAACAGGAGCGTGCAGTCTCGATAGAGAAGATCCCTCCGTTCGTGTTCTTAATGAGATGCCTGTTCAAACACTGCTATGAAAGATGGAATTTTAAGAGGCTAGTTTTGTATCCCCCTGAGTAAACCTTCCGACAACGCATTGCCACGTCGTTAGCCCGCGTGCGGTAAAACTCTTGCTGCTTGTCAGACAATATGTTTAAAGTGACCTGTAATTTTTGACTAGGCTGGTTGCATTCAGCTGCCTGTGCTGTTGTAATAAGGAAAATACATTAGAAAAGCTTCTTCTGAAAATGGTGTGGTGTATTAGCCAGTATTTACAACTTTGTAATGCATTCCATTACAGAAGGGAAGGGTATTGATGTGTTTATGCCAAAGTAGCTGAAATTCCCGGATGCTTCCAGTAGCTTAACACCTAAATAGGTCTTGCTTCAGAAATTCTACTTCAGGAAATAGTTTTTGATATTTATTGATTGGCTCTTTGAGAGGTCTTGTCTTCCAAACCCTGACAAATTCTCTTTAACCATTACAAACAATATTCTTTTATTCAGAAACAATGCTAGCGATTGCCCATTCCAGAATAACCATAAGAAACTGGGTACATCAGGAAAGACCATGCACGACAGAAAGGCTTTGACCGTCGGTCCTGTCTGATTTGTGGCTCTAACGACAAGTGCTAGAATGTGCATGAAACCATTTTTGCAGATTCAGCCAGAAAACGCAAAGAAAAATATTCCTTTTGGTTGCATTTTATCTTGCTGACTCATGAATGTTTGAAGAAAAATAATAATTTTAAATCTGTGAAATAGTCCTTATGTGAAGAGGCTTAGGCAAGATCCCGCTCTTTATGCTACAAGCTAATTTACAATTACAATGGTGTTCAGTGTGTGACGGCTTCAAGTCCAGGTTTTCCACTCTAGCCAGAAGCTGACCTGAAGATTTCTTGCCAGAATACCCAGAATTACACGCCTGCCTCTCATCCCCTCCTTACAATTGTCTGTTGAGAGGAAAGCTGTCAGAATAACCTATTGCTGTGTATTTTTCACTTGGCTGTCACAAACGCAGTTGACTGTGTTAAATGAAGTCTATTATGGTTTGTGTGAACCCATACATGTGGAGTACGTTGTACTCTTAAAATCTGAAGCTATCATTTGGTAATGAATTTTAACTTAAAACTCTTTTGTGACAACTGTAAAGCTAGAACTGCTTGTCAGGGTTGCTTTGTTTTTTAATCCCATCCAAGTTGCTTCAGCTTTAAGTTAACTTTCTAGACCTTTCCTGTTCCTGTACTATTTTTTGCCACCAGGTGGGAGCAGAGCTTTTTATTTTGTCTTTAATGTATTAAAATAGCAATGTAATTTTTATGTGCTTTTCTCTGCACCTTTGCTATTAGCTAGCTGCTTTTGCAGAGGTGTAATACCGAGTCTAGATCCTTTTCCAGTGAAAAGGAATTAAATCTTCTCATTGCAGCTGATTAAAGTAGGAGTTATATTGCTGTAATTCTGATGCTGCTGCTGCTTCTGATATAAAATGTTAAGGTGAAGATCTGAATGCCATGTAATCAGTGCTTTGCTCTGTGGAAAAAGGTGACATTCTTCATTGTCTGTCCTTTTATTTTAATGGTCTCTGTCCTGTTTGGAAAACAGGTACATTAATGCTTTGTTCCTTCACACACACGCTCAGAAATGCGTTATGGGAGTTTCACTTTGGGATTTCCAGACAGATCATGTGCTCTGCTACATTCCTATTTCATGTCAAATAGGTTAACATCATTGTATAAGGGTATATAGCAACCCTATATATTGTTTAGAGGTAGCTGCTGATGGGGCTCCTTGTTTTTAGTGTGGCTGAGTTGAGATCCTGTTGTTGGGTTTTCTGGGACTTCTCCAATTTCAACTCCTGGCAGTGGGAGTATATTTTTACCCACTAGTGCCACAGGGTGCTAAACATGGGTAAAATCTAGACCTAAAGTGCCACGAGTTCAGCAAGCAAACTTAGCATATCATCTGGCTTAATGTTGGAGCTGTGAGGCCCTTCTGTGCAATCTTTATTCAGATCAGGCACTCAGGACACAAGAAAAGTTACTTTTCCAGGGATAAATGGCTGATTTGTGCCTTAATTTCACCAGTTATTACAAAGGGAGTTAATGATTTCCAGGCACCTTGAAGAGAGTTTAGTGCTACTTGAATCAACCTGCAAAAGTTGGTGGTTTCCCAGTCCTCATGTTTAACTGAAAGCTACGTAAGATAAGGAGATGAAGATCAGGACTAGAAAACAAACAAAGCAAAGCAATTTCATGATCATCTTGAGGAACAAAAAGTACAGAAGAGTTAATTTTAGCAAGTGCCTAAGGTGTGTGGTGAGAAGCTTTGCTGGTAACATTAGTGAACAAGTTGAAGGAACTTCTGAAGCCAACTACGAACGATTGATGTTTATTTGGCATAACTCAAGGCAGGTGACATTAGAACAGTGGAGAAGTAGAGATTCAACACATGCATGTTTACAAAAGGACAACCCTAATAATTATACACCTTGGCCTAATTTAGATGCTAGAACAAACATTTTACTCAGTTGTTTCTAAGGGATAGTATATAAATGGTCCATATTTGTAAAAAAAAAAAAATAGACTCATGCTTCATGTGCTACGTTTCAGTTACTACCCTCTTACACATAACCTGATGGTAGTAATGTCTTATGTTCTAAGTAAGGTAGGGAAACAAGTGACTTGAAAAATAGCTCTCCTCTGCGTAGTTATTTAACTGGGTTTGGTAACTTCAGGAAAAATTTCAATGGGAGAATCTAAAAAGATTCCCAGAATCATGTTTTATTGAAGTGTTTTCATTGTGGATGATGGAGTTAACAGCACATACAAAATTTGTTTACAGAGGGCAGAATTTCAGTTGAATTGGACAACAGAAACATTTAAGGTCTGAGTAAATGTGGATCGCTTTTAAATTAGAAGGAGGAGAATCCAATAAATCCAAGTATAGAAGGATACACCAGAAGAGAAGTCAAAGGCAGCATACAAAATATTAGAGAACAAAAGGATCTGGAGGTTCTAGGGAGTTGCCAAGTGTCCTTAGTAAAACTGAGGAGGGCAATCAGTGTGTGTTAGCACCAGTTTACATGGAAAATACGGAAGGCAGCTGTAGTTTTGTTGTTGAGGACTGGATGAAAATGCCAGTCTTCGGGCATTACTTCTCAAGACAGTTGTAATAGTGCAGCAGTGAAAACAGAAATAAGATTTGATAACTTCACTCTTTCAGCAAACACGGACAATTGGAATTTACTTTGTTTCAGATGAGGTGGTTGGAGTGATCGTGGGGGTAACTTCAAATACACAGAACATCCAGCAGTGTTCTCGGGACTTTTTTTTTCCCCTCAATGCCCAAGCTGAAGGAGGATCTGAGTGATAGAGATAATATTTGCCAAACAATAACCTCAAGCTAGGCATTAAATTGCTAACGTTTAACTCGT
Organism: Chloroceryle amazona; assembly: GCA_027560015.1. Taxonomy (NCBI): domain Eukaryota; kingdom Metazoa; phylum Chordata; class Aves; order Coraciiformes; family Cerylidae; genus Chloroceryle; species Chloroceryle amazona. The sequence goes on along the minus strand of JANHFX010013778.1, from coordinate 53,060 downwards.
ATCTCTTCAGCGTGGAGACCACATCCGCGTGGTTTCTCTTTCGTTAAACTTTGGACTTGCATTGACTAGGGAATTACCATGGGTTGGTCGGTCTGTTTGGTTTAAATTTGACAGGTATTTGTAATAACACCACCTGGTGAATGAACTCTAGCAGAATACTTTCTGTTTACCAACAGGAATTTCAAAACATAATAGTATTGTTCTAGGTTGACTTTCAAACCAAGGCCATGTTTCCCAAGTCAGTATCCACCACGGGGAATGTGAATTCTTTCTGGTTAGGAACAGGTTTTGAAATTTTAAGGTGTTTTTCTCACTGTTCTTGGTGTATTTTTCTTCTGATACTTTTACAGAAGTTTGTAGTTACTGTATAAATGTTTGAAGTGAGATCAAAATGTGGTATTGAATGTAACTGCTGTACACAAAAAATAATCTTTAAAGAAACGAAACTCACTATAATCGCTCTTGACTTTCTGTTTACAAAGCAGTTTTATGACCACAAGAGGATGCTCAAGGTCCTAGTAATATTTGTAGTTAGTATGATACAAAAATGGGGGAAGCTACAGTTAATGCAAAAAGTTTTTGCTAGACATTAAAAAGACTTTTTTCATTATTTGTATCATAATTCTCAACGGTGCTTAGTTTTATTAACAGATTGTATGGGTGCACAACACAGTTCAAACCTTGCTGCTTAAACAGTTTATTCTGGAGCAGTTGAGCATTAATGATTTAATAGCAAATATATTGCAGCACTTGCAGAAGAATTTTTATCTGCATCTGTGCTAAGCACTAATGTCTTTTGTATCTTTCTGCTCAGGTGTCAGGTTCTTTATGTAATAGAAGACTGATTTAAACAGTCACCTTTTCGGGCATGTTTTTGGTTAGAACTGGTTTTGACAGTAGGAAGTAAAATATTAGAGATCAAGAGATACTTTGGAAGTAGAAGGACAGAGATTTTGTTTGTGGTTCTGCCACCTCCTTGGCTTGGTGATGGCTTTGGGCCTCTGCTTTGCCACCTCTCTCATGTTCCCTTGTCTGTCCAGCTAGTCCTAGTGAACAGCTCAAACTCGTAGATGTTTGCAGTGCAAGGGCTTTAGAGGCCCTCACACTTACTATGAAAATAAATAACCCCCTTGACAGACAATTGCTATGTTTATTGGCATTTTTTTCCTTTGGTCTTGTATGCCTCTTGTCCTTATTTTGCAAATTTAGAACGTACCAGATTCAGTATTTTCCCTAAACAGTTTTTATTTAGGTACCTCGATAATAGGTCAGACTGCCTGGAAAGACTCCCCCTGTTGCTCTCAGTTTCATAACTGAGAGACACTTTTATTTATGTGCAGTCGTTTCTAATTTTTAAACTTGAGCCATTGCTGAAGTTTATGAAAGCAGGGAAACAGTAGGAATTCTGTAATGTAAGCCTGTTGTCTTGTAGCTTCTGGAAGTGTTAAACCAGTAAATAAAAGATACTGCTCGGAAGACCACGTTAACATCTGTCTGTCCTGTTTGCACCAAGATAGTTCTGTTGTAAGATAGTGTATGTTGAAACTTGTCACCTGAGACTGCCATACCAACTTCATCTCACTTCAGAGCTGAAGAATTTGGGAAATACTTGATAAAACTGTTGGCAAGGGATTACAGCTGAAGCAATTTTATCCCTATATATTTGTGTCTATATATGAATAAAAGCAGCTGATTTTAGGAAAATGCAAATAAAACCAAATAGGTCTTCTCAGGTTTGAAATGAAATGATTAGTTTTTCTACCAGCATCCTCCTGACCCAAATTCCCAGATGCCTTTGGTTGAAGAACTTGCATCTGACTTGAAAGCTGAGCAGCGTTTAAATGGAGCAATAAATATTTGCTGAAGTTTCTGTGAATCTTCCTAATTGATTTCCATAGTTGTGGAAGGCGTCGACAGATACTTGTTGTGTTGGCTAGCGTGTGCATTTTGTTGATGCTCAATTTACTGTTTCTCATTCTCCAGAAATACTGGAAAATGTAAGACTAATACATAAACCAGTGTCTTTGCAACCGCGAGGGCTGATCAACAAAGGAAACTGGTGCTACATCAATGCTGTATCCTTACCTTGGAAAAAATTAATACCCTTAAGTTAAAATTTGTATATTATATCTGTCAAAGTTTTTCTGCATTATTCTGGTAAGTATTTTATAAATGTATTTGTCTTCCTATATCCTGCTACTGTGGTTAAATGTTTTAAGGGTAGTCCCTAGAAATCCCAAGGGTATTTTGGGTCATTGTGTCCAGGATTTCCCCCCACCCCAGTTACACAATCCTCTTTGCAATTTGTCTCAATTACCTCTGTCAAAATATTTCAGAACTGTTAGCTTTCTCATGACCAAAAAACCTCATAATTTCTAGTTATGTTTACTCCTGACTCTGTGCATTATTTTAAGGGGTTATTTCTCTTGTACTTGGAGTAACTGTTGTTACTCTTAGGCTTTGTTTTGGCTATTTGGTAAGTGGTTGGTTTGGTTTTCTGTTGAGCAGGCTGTTCTCTGATATCATCTGGGTAAATACAGTATTTAAATTAATCAATTAATCAATAAAACAGGGTGGAGGAGTAGTTCACTCTTAACATATTTGAATTGTATTCCCCTGCAAAAAAATAGCTTTCACCTTGGGTAGCAGAAATCCTCCTTCTTCAGTGCTGTGTTATGATAATTTTATTAATAATAATTTCTTAATACAGATCTGCTATGTTAGCAACGGCTCAGTGCAAGTGACAGTGAGATACCTTAACTTCTAGGACTGCTAATAAAAAATATTAAGACCAGTTTCAAGACTAATTAATAATTGCAGAACCCAATACCCTATTTCTAAACCAGCGATTTTACTTTAAACTTGGCTTTTCTTACATAACCAGTTCTGCACTCATCTGACTGTCTGTATTAGCTCCTGTGTTTTCAGTCTTAAAATGTCACGTGGGACTTTGTTATTCGGTCTTTGCACTCTCTAGGGATCGAGTTAATATCTTTCTTGCTGTTGACATCACTGCCTCTTTTGTCATTTCCCTGCCTCTCCAGACATGTAATACGTTTCTTTCATTCACTGTTGTTAAGTAGCACGGATTTTGATGGTTTTAAAGTATTTTCTCCCAACATAAGCTGTAGTTTTACTGGTTACTCCAGACTCTTCTTTACACTGCAGAATGTATCACATCACAACAGGGTGGTTTGGTTTGATTTGGGTTGGTTATGGGGGTGAATCTCAAATTAACTTGAAGTCTGTCAGCTGCCTTCTCCATTCTCTTTAGAAAACATGTTACAGGTTTATCACTTGCCAATTTTCAGATTGCTAATTTTATAAAGTCTTTCCCCTGAAAGTTCTTTTCCTCTCCTGCATTAAATGTTTCATTCCCCTTTAATTAAAGTTTTGGACACAATTAAAATGTCAGTGAAATCACTGCCTGTTACAAGATGCCAGGGTTTTTTAATAGAACTTCTGTACATTATTAGTGAATGTTGTGATAAAAGTCCACCCATCTGTTCCAGTTTAATTATTGGATTGGTCTGCATTTGTGTTGCATACAATTTGAAATATAATTAAATATTTGGTTAATACACAGATTATATTTGTTGACTATTTCCTTAATGCCACTGGATAGACCCTGCAAGCCTTGGTTGCTTGCCCTCCAATGTATCATTTAATGAAGTCCATTCCAATGTATTCAAAATCGCAGCGGCCGTGTACCTCAACACCAATGATAGACAGTTTGTAAGTAGCTTGTTGAAAAAAACCATAAATAATCTGTCATCTGACTAAAGCTCATTCAGAAATATCTAACAAATCATTGTTTACTGCAATTGTTGAATGTTGATGCCTATCCAGAAGTCTTTTCTTGCGGGGGTTTTTTGGCGATACGTGGCTGTTGTAATGAACTTGGTATTTTTACGATTGCTTGACTAGTCAAGGAAGATAATTCCTGTTGCCTGAGAAGTATCAGTTTTAAATAGTGTTTCATTTAGAGCTGCAAGAACTAACCTAACACTTTGGTTTCATTTGCAATGATCAGGTTAATTTTTACGTCTGAACTTTACTCAGACTTCATTATGATACTCTTCAGTATTTCTATTTTTTTTTCCTCGTGGCAGTCAATAATGACAATGATCGAATTTTTTATTTGTCATTCTAAGTCTTAACTTGCTGCTCATGTCTAGTTGTTCCTTCCATTCTGTTTCAGTGTTCGTTTAATGAATGAGTTCACTAATATGCCTGTACCTCCTAAAGCAAAACAAGGTGAGTGGGAATAGGGGGGAGAAAAGTCTTTAAATCACAATAAGGTGGCTTTGGGATAAGGATCTGCATTGTGTGATGTACTTAAGGTTTTTAAATATTATTGCTTGATCCCCTTCGTGGCTTATGGGACTTTGGGGATTTCTTGATACCTTAAAGTTTGCTGTTGCTTTTCTGTCAGTGTTACACTTTTTCTTGCTGGTGATTCATGTCAAAAAGCCCTGGGTGTTGCACCATCTATTTATTCTTTTACTGGTTGCCCAAATGTGCAAGTGCAATAAGAATAACTTCTGTTGAAGGTTAGCTTATTTGTCAACATGTCTTGTAAGAACACGCCCTTTCTAACCCAGTTATTCGATATTCACTTTATTTTACTCCTCTTGCTTAGATATTTCCAGCTGTTTGGTTTATCAGCTTGCTTAATTCTATCATTCTTCCTTAAATACTAAATACTCCTATTCATCCAGAACAAAATCGGGCTGCAGGTCTCTTTGGCAGGTAGTGATATCCTTCAAACATCTTATGGCTTTTAATTCCTCCCCATCCTATGCGCTGTTTCGGTCTGAAAGCTGTAGAAGAATTTGATTCCTCCTAATACATCTTTAGGATCGATGATGATTATGTAGTGAGGAATAGAGCTTTTGATGCTAATAAATTACCTTGTAGGTTTCTTTTTTTTTTGTAATGCAATGGATTTGGAGATTAAAGATGTAGAGAAATAAAAACAGTTTCAGGAATGTGTTTATGTAACATTATAAGAAAATAGCACGGGGAGCTGCTTGTTCCAGTGATTTTCAGGCAGTTCAGACATTTCTGTGGTTTGCTGCTTAAGTTTTGTTTCTGTTAAACAAATCTCACTGTCTTATGCAACTTTTATTATACTTCTAGGTCATTTTATTTATTATATTGTGTAGTTTTCAAATATAATTTCAGAAGCCTCTTATTACCATTAGGTTGAACATTCTGTCAAACTGTTCATTTTTTTTTTGTCTTGTTTTTTTGCTTTGTTTTCCTGCACCAAGTAAAACTGATCTATTAGAATTGCAAACATAGAAAAGATTTAAGGAAGTTCTTTGAATACAAAAGTAGTACAAGAATTTAAATAGAACTAAACCTCCTCTTTTATGGTGGCTATGGATATTCATGTTCATCTTCAGCTACATGGAAAAAGAGAGTAGACCATCTGTATGTCTATGTAGGGTGATGCCAGATGTTTTCAGGAAGACATTTATGGATAAAAGAGCAGTGTCGTATGACTCCTGAGCTTGAGTCACTAAAATTGTAATCAAACTTAATAAAAGATAAATTTGTATTCCAAAATGTAGTGATGTTTGAAGAGAGCTTTAAGGTATAGTGTAGAAAAACTTGTATGTATTATTATTCACACATCCTTCTCTTTTGCCTTGCAGCTTTAGGCGATAAAATCGTGAGAGACATCCGACCAGGAGCTGCCTTTGAACCTACCTACATTTATAGACTTTTGACAGTTATAAAGTCAAGTCTGTCAGAAAAGGTGGGACTTAAAAATCTGATTTTTGTAATTGCATTACAAGACAGTCGCTGTCCTAAGACAATGTGAAGCCACACATCAGGTTCTGTGCCAAAATACTACTGGTCGATAGCTCACAAGCCATGCAGTCTTGGGACTTAAATTATAGGAAGATGTTAATTATAAGTTTGGCAGTTTGATATATCAGAATAATGAGAAAATTACTGTTGGAATGGAACATTTCTTTTTATAAAGAAGATACTTACTGAGTTATATTTAAGAAATGAGCAATTTTTTTCTGCTTGGGATTCAGCTTGGAATGGTGGAAGGTCCGCAGAGACTTCAAAATACTATTTCAGGTTTAACTTCAAATTAAAGAAAAGGTAATAGTTCAGATCATCTTTTGTTTTGGCCTTAGTTTGACGGCAAATTTAAATATTACTATTAAAAGAAATAGGGGAGGGAGGGGATTAACTCATGTGCTAAATGGAATTTGTATTGAGGAGAATGCAGGAATGCTTGCATCCAGCTCATGGGTGTACTTGCTGCTTATGGCAGGTTACCAGTTAAATGTGTTGGTTCATTTTGAACTGGTTAAAAATTAGAGGTTATGATACTAAAATTTAAACTTTATTTGACTTAGACTGAGTTGTTGGCAGGTCAGCTAAATTAATATGCAAAAGCTAGATGTTCAATGTCGTGAACCCTCTGTTGAAATGAAAACATGAAAGTATCATATAATAATTGAAAAAAAAACCCACCACATTTTATTCAGGGCAGGCAAGAGGATGCTGAAGAATACTTGGGATTTATCCTCAATGGACTACATGAAGAAATGCTGACCCTAAAGAAACTTCTTTCTCCACATAACGAAAGTTAGTGGATTTATTTTTTTGTGTGTTTTTTTTTAATAGTGAACTCAGTTTCTTTCAAATATTTTCTTTTTTCCCCCTTTTTTTTGTGGTGATGATGCTGTAATACAGAGTAATGTTTGGAGCAGATGTTGAGATAGGGTTAGAATGCTATACTTTGGGGCACTCAAAGACACGAACAAATCATCTTTTGTTCAAATCTGTTCAAAGGATAAAAGGAGTCTGTTCTGTCGGGTTTAGAAGTGATCTGAAGTCTTCCTGCTTATTTGGAAACGCAGTATCATTCTGTAAATACTCTGAATGACAATAACAACACAGTAGAGACCTGATCCTCCTAAACAAGTAATTTCTGAATTACACTTTGGTACTGAGCTCAGCTGAGCATTATTTGAGACTCCTCTTGAGCACAGGTACATTGGTCTGCCATTCATACCACCCACAACATCAACTCTCTCCTGCAGTAGTTCAGTTCAAGAGTACATCAGTATGGTTTTCTCAGAGATCTTTAAACCACTGTTAAGATCTTTTATTTTTCTCTAGACTAATGGCTAATTTATATCTGATCAAACCCAGGACATACTAAATTATTCTAAAATTGTTATGGACAAAGTTGGAGAAAATTTTTCTTTGGAAGCAGAATTTGTACGCAGAGTAAAATGCCACTTTAATTTACAGTGGCTTTATGTTTGGGTCCTGTCTTAAAAATGAAACAAAACGCCGTTAGTCTTAGCCAAGCATAGAATTAAGATCACTAGTTATCCAATTTCTCTTGAGTAGGGTACATTTTTTTATGATATAAAATGATCATTCCATATTTTGTTCTTCAGCTGTGTGCGGTTTACAGCCTCCTGACTTTGGCACTTGGAAAGAAAATATTTGCTAAGCCTTGGGTTCCCTGTAAAATATCTGTGCAGAAAAGGAGTTGTATTTAATAATGGCATAATTATGTTTCCAGAATAACACTTGACTTTCTAATTTTCTACCCTGTAAATTTGCTACTAAAAATATATCAAACTTTGCTAGAAAACTACATCTGTTGACATACAGGCATCGGTGAGCTGCCTTCTGGGAACACATGGATGCGTGCAGCTATGAGTGAGACTCAGAAATGCTTGTTGGCATTTAGTTTCTCACACCTATGATTCCTGAAGACTCTTTATCCTCTGAAAACTATCTGTAGTGAGGTTTTTTGCCTTTCGGTTCTTTGTCGTTTTCAATTCTGTGTTTTATTCGTAAAAAAAATAAAAGGCCAAACAGTCATGCATCGTTTTACTTCTTCACTTTAAGAACTCTCAGTTTCCAATGGCCCTGAGGCTCAGACTGTTCACGAAGAAGAGGAGCAAGATGAACAAGGGGAAGGCAGCGAGGACGAATGGGAGCAAGTGGGACCCCGCAACAAATCCTCAGTCACTCGACAGGCTGACTTCGTTCAGACTCCAATTACTGATATTTTTGGTGGTCATATAAGGTATAGTACTTTCACGTAAAAGCTGCTGAGACTGTAGGCTGCTTTGCCTTTACAGCTGACGTTTTCCTCTGCTTTGCTTTCTATCTTTTTCACCTTTATTAGCTAGTTGGATGGAAGAGATTGTTACACCATTTGTTCAGGCAGCCTAGGAGAGGTGAATGTTCGACCATGAAGCATTTGTTATGCAACAGAGTGCAGAAGATGGACCAGAACGATCAAAGGATTGATCAGTGATCGATAATTCTGTGACTTATTGTAGAGTCTGAGTCTTTTAAAGTGTCTTAAAAGAACAGACGGAGTTGCATCTAGAGAAGGAGTTTGAAATACACGTGCCTTGTATGTTAATGGCTAAGAATTCCAAAGAGCTTTAGAGCTACCTAATATTTGTAACCTCAGAGGAGCCTTGACTCGTTTTCTAAATAAGGATGCTAAGGGATAGTGAGATTTGCCAAGTGTTAAATCTGGTCAGTAAAAGAATAAAATCCAGTACAAAAGGGTAAACTTCTGGTTCTTTGGGCACTTAGGCTTCCCAGGGGCAGGAAAGTTCTATGTAATAGTTAATAAATAGTAAAGGTGAAAGAAGATTGGAAAAATGTAAATTACTGCAAGATGTCACAGGAATGAAAAGCATGTGGGACACTACTTATATTCAGGTCTGATACCAGCTGAAGGCAGAAAGTAGATACTGAAAGAATATTTTTCTGGAAAGGAAGCTTCATGACTTGTTTGGAGAAATGTATAATTTAAAATGAAAGCAAGGTAAACACTTGCTAAAAACATATTCCAAAACAAGAATGCTAGACTTGAAGAATTATTTTTAAATTGGAGACAGACACTTAATTGCTGGTGTTTGAGTCCCTGCGTTGCCAGGTATTCGGTCTAGAGGTGTGAATAGTGTGGGCTAGTGCCTTCTGCCTGGGAAATGCACTGAAATTATTCTTCTGGGATTTGAGTCAGACAGCTGGCAAATAAAATGATATTTTTCCATAGAAATTGGCAGACAGACGTTTGTACGTAGTGATGAAATTCCCCTTTGATGGTATGTTCGTGTACCCAAGGTATTGTTAATACCCTTAGTATATTTATTGTGGTCAGAATTGTTTAGTTCTCTGCATGATTCTGTTAGTTTTTAGACAAAGAATACTAAAGAGACTGCTGTCTTCTATGCAAGTCCACAGAAAATGCCATAAACCAAAGGTAATACCAAAAAGAGGCAAAACCTTTCACCGAGCAACAGAGCCACGGGGTCCAATCTGACACCTGTTGTTCACTGTTTCCACCCCCACTTTATTTAGCCCCTAAAGCAGGTCACACAATTTACTGCAGAAACACCATGCCATGTTGTGATGTTGGAAAGCTTCATCCTCGGAGGATAAGGGTGGAGATAGGAAGGATTGAACACAGAATTGCCAGTAGAATTCCACTAAATTGAAAGCATTAGAAATTGGAAAAATCAAATAGAAAAAGCAGCTAGGAAAACATGGTTTGGATTGGCATGTTTTGGCTTGGGAAACCTTAGGCTGTCTTCTCAAGGCTTTAATTGTCTGTTAAATGCCTATTTAAGCATAATTGCTCAATAAAGAAAAGTGAATATACCAAAACAACCCAAAAAGTCTTTCTTAAGCAATGAGAGACTTTAAATGTCTAAGAAAGGAGATAGTTCCATTGCAGCCTGGAAACAGTTCAAAGGGACTTCTGGGGATCATCTGGTGCCACCCCCCAGCTCCATCCAGCAGGGGCACCCAGAGCAGGGGGCCCAGCAGCGCAGCATC